>JBBCBC010000007.1:29352735-29442295 GCA_037126765.1 Stenogyne calaminthoides | reverse complement strand
CACCATTTTGTTATGGTGTCCTTGCGGTGATGTTTCATGAGTTATTCCATTTCTTTGCAATAATCGGATATAATATGATTGATAAACTCGGTTCCTTTATCGATCGATTTTGACCACACTCAGATTCTTTTCCAAGATGCCTTTTTCAATTAGTCAGCGGTTTTATGCGAGTCTCTTTCTTACTGATTAAGAATATGACCCATGTGTATCTAGAGTAGTCATCAACTACCACAAGTGTGTATTTTCTGCCACTAGTGCTCACAGGTGTTACTGGACCAAAGAGATCCATATGTAACAGTTGTAGTATTCTTTCAGTAGAAACATCTACTTTGCTTTTGAAGGATGCTTTGATTTGTTTTCCTTTCTAACAAGCATCACATATATGTTCTTTACTGAACACTTCATTGGGTAACCCCCTCACAAGTGCTAATCTTGCAAGTTTGTTCAGGGTTTTGAAGTTTAGGTGATTCATCCTTTTGTGCCACAACCAACTGGTATCAGTGAAACTTTTTGCACTTTAGGAGTTGAACTCCAATCAGCAAGATACACATTTCCTTTTCTAGTACCAGTCAGTAAAACTTTCTGTGAAGTATTGTCTTTCACATAACATAAGTTCTGTTAGGATATTTTAGTTTTGATAAATTATGCCAAAACATTATCAACTTGTGTTTTTGAAGCTAATCTACAGATAACAAGTTAAGGGGGAACGAGAGAACAAATTGAGGAGGAACTCAAGAAATCAGAAGAAGATGATCGAGATCAGACGAGGCTGCAGACGAGACTGATTGAGATCAGATGAGTAAGATGAGTTCGGAGTTACCGATGATTTGAAAGCAAAATCAGAGAGAAAAAAAAAGCTAAAGCCCGACAAATCGAAGAGAAGGTTGCGAGTCGGAAGATGAAGCGGAAGAGACCGATCAAGATCGAGCGGATCGAGATCGATATGAAGAGGAGCGGATGAGGATCGACGAGATCGACGTGATCGAGATCAGATATGATAAACTGATATGCTAACCTGATGTACTGACCTGATGATATCCTGATATGTCGATCTGAAGATGTGTTGATCGATCGGTCGGTGATCAAATCGTGCAAGAAGAAATCGATACTCGAGTCAAGTGACCCGAGGGTCAAGAAGTAAAAAGTGACTCGAGGGTCGGGATGTCTCAAGTCGGAAGAATGAACTCGGTCGACTGAGTCTCAAGATATGCCTGATCGGACAAAGGTCCATTGAAGAAAAGTCTGAATGAATCAAAACCGAGACTCAGTAAGTTAATGAAGAACCTGAAGGCTTAGATAACTTGAAGGCTCAGATAACCTGAAGGCTCAGATAACCTGAAGGCTCAGATAGGTCAGATAACCTGAAGGCTCATATAAACTGAAGGCTCAGATAGAACTGAAGATCCTGAGACTCAGAAGAAACTAAAGAATATAGCCGTTAGATTCAGCTGACGTGGACCAATGGGAGGAAGACAACAAGCCTGAAAAAGCTGCAAAAAGCTACAGAATAGTATGGATTTGAATATGATTCTCTCCAACGGTAACATTCAAATCCATACTATAAATACAAGTTCTTCCTTCATTATTAAGTGTGGAAGTGTGTGAAATGTGTGAAAACACCATTGAAGCTACAGAGCCAAATCATCTAGCATTTCCACCATAGAACATAGAGCAAGAAATACACGCATATATTCAAGAGTGTTCTACCCTAGATCTAAGCACAAATGTAATATCCTAAGCTTAGAGAGATTTTCCCAACCTTAGCATTGAGGCTAAACAAATGTAAGGGAAAATCTCAACCTAGTTGGAAACCAAACAAATCTTTACCCAAACCCAAAAGTTAGGTTAAGTTTGTTCTGCAAGATTTCAGACTAGGGTTTCTAGTTCTGATTTCTGGGATTGGTTGAGTGTGAACTCGGTAAACATCTAGCAATCCCGAAAGGGAGGGTAGGAAATCCCGTGAGGGAGATAAGTCCCATTTGAGTGTGAACTCGGTAAACATCTGTTGGGTGTTGGACTAACACGTTAAACTAAGTCCAGTCAGTTAGGTTGGTTAAGTTGGTGCCCCTTGTGATAGGGAAGAGTGGACGTAGGACGAGTTGTTCGAACCACTATAAAATCGTGTGTTCTTTACTGCTTTATGTTCTTACTTGCCATATGCATTTGATTATAAGCAAAAACACACATCGTTCTTAAAAGCAAAAAGAAAAATCGGAATCACTCTGCCCTCACCCCTGTTTTATATGCATCACATGACATGTTTGCTTCCGCACGCGCCAAATGGGTTTTCCTCAAAATCGGGACCAACAAGTTCTTTGAGAACTCAACATTGAATCCTTTGTCACATAATTGGCTTATAGAAAGCAAGTTATGCTTTAGACCAGACACATATGAAACACCATGGATATGAACAGAGTCAACTTCAAGAGTTCCATATCCTTCAGTTTGTCCTTTGGAATTGTCTCCAAATGTGATCTGAGGGCCTTTTTGCCCAACATAGTCAGTGATTAGTTGCTTATATCCTGTCATATGTCTTGAACATCCACTATCCAGATACCATACAGCAGGAGCCAACTCATTTCCACTCATCAGTCCTATGTTGTATTCATTCAGCTCAGTGCCCTTTTCCTTCACCTGAAAAACAGATCAGTTCTTAGGTACCCATTTGGTGTAGGGTCCTACCAGGTTAGCTGTACCTTTTGGAACCCAAATCTGCCTAACAACTCTAATTACTTTAGAGTGGCTGATTTGTCTACCATAATATTTTTCTCTATCGCAACCCTAATGTGATGTTGTAATCGTTTTTCCCAATAGATAATATGAGTGGGTAGTATAGACATTTTTTTTCATAGATCACTGTAGTAGGGTTTTGCTTGTTCTTGTTGTAATTTTGATCTCAAGGATGAGCGATGTCGGATGGAGGATCTGGAAACGGCGATTGGGGTTTTGGCCATTGGATAGTGAAAACTATTTTGGCCATAACTTTTGACTCGGGTGTCCGTTTTCCTATTATAACCATGTTTCGGAAACGTCTTGAAGTCCTCTACATGTATCACAGCTTTGCCGTATCTCTAAAACTGACCCACCGTATAGTATTATATTATTTTTCTCTATCGCAACCCTCGTGTGATGCTTGAATCGTTTTTCCCAATAGATAATATGAGTGGGTAGTATAGGCCTTTTTTTTATAGATCACTGTAGTAGGGTTTCTCTTGTTTTTGTTGTAATTTTGATCGCAAGGATGAGTGATGTCGGATGGAGGATCTGGAAAAGGCGATTGGGGTTTTGACCATTGGATGGTGAAAACTGTTTTGGCCATAACTTTTGACTCAGGTGTCCGTTTTTCTATTATAACCATATTTCCGAAATGTCTTGAAGTCCTCTACATGTCTCACAACTTCGCCATACCTCTAAAGTTGACCCACAAGATAGTATTATAATATTGTTCTCTATCGTAACCCTCGTGTCATTTGGTAATCAGTTTTCCCTACAGATATTATGAGTGAGTAGTATAGACTTTTTTTTTCATAGATCACTGTAGTAGGGTTTTGCTTGTTCTTGTTGTAATTTTGATCACAAGGATGAGCGATGTCAGATGGAGGATCTAGAAACGGCGATTGGGGTTTTGGCCATTGGATGTTGAAAACTGTTTTGGCCATAACTTTTGACTCGGGTGTCTGTATTCCTATAATAACCATGTTTTGGAAATATCTTGAAGTACTCTACATGTCTCATAGCTTCGCCTATCAATAAAATTGACCCACTGAATATTATTATAATATTTTTCTCTATCGCAACCCTCATGTAATGTTGTAATTGTTTTTCCCAATTGATAATATGAGTGGGTAGTTTAGACATTTTTTTTTCATAGATCACTGTAGTAGGGTTTTGTTTGTTCTTGTTGTAATTTTGATCTAAAGGATGAGCGATGTTAGATGGAGGATCTGGAAACGACGATTGGGGTTTTGGCCATTGGATGGTGAAAGCTATTTTGGCCATAAATTTTGGCTCGGATGTCTGATTTTCTATAATAACCATGGTTCGGAAACGTCTTGAAGTACTCTACATATCACACAGCTCCGCCTATCTTTAAAACTGACCCACCAGACAGTATTATAATATTTTTCTCTATCGCTACCCTAATGTGATGTTGTAATCGATTTTCCCCATAGATAATATGAGTGGGTAGTATACGCATTTTTTTTCATATATCACTGTAGTAGGGTTTTGCTTGTTCTTGTTGTAATTTTGATCTCAAGGATGAGCGATGTCGGATGGAGGATCTGGAAACGGCGATTGGGGTTTTGGCCGTTGGATGGTGAAAACTATTTTGGCCATAACTTTTGACTCGGGTGTCCGTTTTCCTATTATAACCATATTTCGGAAACGTCTTGAAGTCCTCTACATGTCTCACAGCTTCTTCGTCCCTCTAAAGTTGACCCACCGGATAGTATTATAATATTTTTCTCTATCGCAACCCTCGTGTCATGTTGTAATCCTTTTTTCCAACAGATATTATGAGTGGGTAGTATAGGCGTTTTTTTTTCCATAGATCACTATAGTAGGGTTTTGTTTGTTCTTGTTATAATTTTGAACGCAAAGATGAGCGATGTCGGATGGAGGATCTGGAAACGGCGATTGGGGTTTTGGCCATTGGATGGTGAAAATTGTTTTGGCCATAACATTTGACTCGGGTGTCCGTTTTCCTATTATAACCATGTTTTGGAAACGTCTTGAAGTCCTCTACATGTCTCACAGCTTCGACGTCCCTCTAAAGTTGACCCACCAGATAGTATTATAATATTGTTCTCTATCGCAACCCTTGGGTCATGTTGTAATCGTTTTTCCCAACAGATAATATGAGTGGGTAGTATAGGCATTTTTTTTTTCATAAATCACTGTAGTAGGGTTTTGCTTGTTCTTGTTGTAATTTTGATGGCTAGGATGAGCGATATCGGATGGAGGATCTAGAAACGGCGATTGGGGTTTTGGCCATTGGATGGTGAAAACTATTTTGGCCATAACTCTTGACTCGGGTGTGCGTTTTCCTATTATAACCATATTTCGGAAACGTCTTGAAGTCCTTTCCTTGTTTTGCCATCCCTCTAAAACTGACCCACCGGATAGTATCATAATATTTTTATCTATCGCAACCCTTGTGTGATGTTCTAATTATTTTAACCAACAGATAATATGAGTGTGTAGTATAGGCCTTTTTTTTCATATATCATTGTAGTTATGTTTTGCTTTTTCATGTTGTAAGTTTGATCGCAAGGATGAGCGATGTCGGATGGAGGATCTAGAAACGGCGATTGGGGTTTTGGCCATTGGATGGTGGAAACTGTTTTAGCCATAACTTTTGACTCGGGTGCCCGTTTTCCTATTATAACCATGTTTCGGAAACGTCTTAAAGTCCTCTACATGTCTCATTGCTTCGCCGTCCCTCTAAAACTGAACCACTGGATAGTATTTTAACATTTTTCTCTATCGCAACCCTCGTGTGATGTTGTAATCATTTTTCCCAACAGATAATATGTTTTTTTTTCATAGATCACTGTAGTAGGGTTTTGCTTGTTGATGTTGAATTTTGATCGCAAGGATGAGCGATGTCGGATGGAGGATCTGGAAACGGTGATTGGGGTTTATGGCCATCCAATGGTGAAAACTATTTTAACCATAACTTTTGACTCGGGTGTCCGTTTTTCTATTATAACCATGCTTCGGAAACGTCTTGAAGTCCTCTACATGTCTCACTGCTTCCTCGTCCCTCTAAAACTGACCCACCGGATAGTATTATAATATTTTTCTCTATCGCAACCCTTGTGTGATGTTGTAATCGTTTTTCCCAATAGATAATATGATTGGGTAGTATAGGCATTTTTTTTTCATAGATCACTGTATTAGGGTTTTGGTTGTTCTTGTTTTAATTTTGATCTCAAGGATGAGTGATGTCGGATGGAGGATCTGGAAACGGCGATTGGGGTTTTAGCCATTGAATGGTGAAAACTATTTTGGCCATAACTTTTGACTCGGGTGTCCGTTTTCCTATTATAACCATGTTTCGGAAACTTCTTGAAGTCCTCTACATGTCACACAGCTTCGCCATCCCTCTAAAGCTAACCCACTAGATAATATTATAATATTGTTCTCTATCGCAACCCTCGTGTCATGTTTTAATTGTTTTTCCCAACTAATAATATGAGTGGGTAGTATAGGCATTTTTTTTCATAGATTACTGTAGTAGGGCTTTGCTTGTTCTTGTTGTAATTTTGATCGCAAGGATGAGCGATGTCGGATGGAGAATCTGGAAACGGCGATTGGGGTTTTGGCCATTGGATGGTGAAAACTATTTTGGTCATAACTTTTGACTCGGTTGTCCGTTTTCCTATTATAACCATGGTTTGGAAACGTCTTGGGGTCCTCTACATGTGTCATAGCTTCGCCGACCCTCTAAAACTGACCCACCAGATAGTATTATAATATTTTTCTCAATCGTAACCCTCGTTTGATGTTGTGATCGTGTTTCCCAACAGATAATATGAGTGGGGTAGTATAGGCATGTTTTTTCACATATCATTGTATTAGGGTTTTGCTTGTTCTTATTGTAATTTTGATCGCAAGGATGAGCGATGTCAGATGGAGGATCTGGAAATGGCGATTAGGATTTTGGCCATTGGATGGTCAAAACTATTTTGTCCATAACTTTTTACTCGGATGTCTATTTTCCTATTATAACCATGTTTCGGAAACGTCTTGAAGTCCTCTACGTGTTTCACTTCTTTGTCGTCCCTCTAAAATTGACCCACCGGATAGTATTATAATATTTTTCTTTATCGCAATCCTTGTGTGATGTTCTGATCGTTTTTCCCAACAGATAATATGAGTGGGTAGTATAGGCATTTTTTTTCCATAGATCACTGTAGTAGGATTTTGCTTGTTCTTGTTGTAATTTTGATCGCAAAGATGAGCGATGTCGGATGGAGGATCTGGAAACGGCGATTGGAGTTTTAGCCATTTGATTGTGAAAACTGTTTTGGCCATAACTTTTGACTCGGGTGTCCGTTTTCCTATTATAACCATGTTTCAAAAATGTCTTGAAGTCCTTTACATGTCTCACAACTTTGACGTCCCTTTAAAGTTGACCCACTGGATAGTGTTATAATATTTTTCTCTATCGCAACCCTCGTGTCATGTTGTAATCGTTTTTCCCAACAGATAATATGAGTGGGTAGTATAGGCGTTTTTTTCATAGATCACTATAGTAGGGTTTTGCTTGTTCTTGTTGTAATTTTGATCGCTAGGATGAGCGATATCGGATGGAGAATCTGGAAACTGCGATTGGGGTTTTGGCCATTGGATGGTGAAAACTGTTTTGGCCATAACACTTGACTCGGGTGTCCGGTTTCCTATTATAACCATGTTTCGGAAACGTCATGAAGTCCTTTACATGTCTCCTTGCTTAGTCGACCCACCGGATAGTATTGTAATATTTTTATCTATCGCAACCCCTGTGTGATGTTGTAATTGTTTTGACCAACAGATAATATGAGTGAGTAGTATAGGTGTTTTTATTTTCATATATAATTGTAGTTGGGTTTTGCTTGTTCTTGTTGTAATTTTGATCGCAAGGATAAGCAATGTCGGATAGAGGATCTGGAAACGACGATTGGGATTTTGGCCATTGGATGGTGAAAACTGTTTTGGCCATAAGTTTTTACTTGGGTGTCCGTTTTCCTATTATAACCATGTTTCGGAAATGTCTTGAAGTCCTCTACATGTCTCACAGCTTTGCGATATCTCTAAAACTGACCCACTGGATAGTATTATAATATTTTTCTCTATCGCAACCCTCGTGTGATGTTGTAAACATTTTTCCCAACAGATAATATGAGTGAGTAGTATAGTCTTTTTTTTTCATAGATCACTGTAGTAGGGGTTCTTGTTGTAATTTTGATCGCAAGGATGAGCGATGTCGGATGGAGGATCTGGAAACGGCGATTGGTGTTTTGGCCATTGGATGTTGAAAACTATTTTAGCCATAACTTTTGACTAGGTTGTCCGTTTTCCTATAATAACCATGTTTCAGAAACGTCTTGAAGTACTCTACATGCCTCACAGCTTCGCCTATCTCTAAAACTTACCCACCGGATAGTATTATAATATTTTTCTCTATCGCAACCCTCATGTTATGTTGTAATCGTTTTTCCCAATTGATAATATGAGTGGGTAGTATAGACGTTTTTTTTTCATAGATAACTGTAGTAGGGTTTTGCTTGTTCTTTTGTAATTT
This sequence comes from Stenogyne calaminthoides, assembly GCA_037126765.1. Classification (NCBI taxonomy): domain Eukaryota; kingdom Viridiplantae; phylum Streptophyta; class Magnoliopsida; order Lamiales; family Lamiaceae; genus Stenogyne; species Stenogyne calaminthoides. Next base: position 29,434,005 of record JBBCBC010000007.1, on the reverse strand, counting down.
TGATCTCAAGGATGAGTGATGTCAGATGGAGGATCTGGAAACGGCGATTGAGGTTTTGGCTATTGGATGGTGAAAACTATTTTTGCTATAACTTTTCACTCGGGTGTCTGTTTTCCTATTATAACCATGTTTCGAAAACGTCTTGAAGTCCTCCACTTGTCTCACAGCTTCGCAGTCCCTCTAAAACTGACCCACCGGATAGTATTATAATATTTTTCTCTATCGCAACCCTCGTGTGATGTTGTAATTTTTTTCCCAAAAGATAATTTGAGTGGGTAGTATATGCATTTTTTTTCATAGATCACTGTAGTAGAGTTTTTTTTGTTCTTGTTGTAATTTTGATCGCAAGGATGAGCGATGTCGGATGGAGTATCCTGAAACGACAAATGGTGTTTTGGCTATTTGATGGTGAAAACTGTTTTGGCCATAACTTTTGACTCGGGTGTCCGTTTTCCTATTATAACCATGTTTCGGAAATGTATTGAAGACCTTTACTTGTCTTACTGCTTAGTCGTCCTTTTAAAACTGACCCATCGGATAGTATTATAATATTTTTCTCTATTGCAACCCTTGTGTGATGTTGTAATCATTTTTTCCAACAGATAATATGAGTGTGTAGTATAGGCATTTTTTTTCATAGATCACTGTATTAGGGTTTTGCTTGTTCTTGTTGTAATTTTGATCGCAAGGATGAGCGACGTCGGATGGAGGATCTGGAAACGGCGATTGGGGTTTTTGCCATTGGATGGTGAAAACTGTTTTGGTCATAACTTTTGACTCGGTTGTCCATTTTCCTATTATAACCATGGTTCGAAAATGGCTTAAGGTCCTCTACATGTGTCATAGCATCGCCGTCCCTCTAAAGCTGACCCACCAGATAGTATTATAATATTTTTCTAAATCGTAACCCTCGCGTGATGTTGTGATCGTTTTTCCCAACAGATAATATGAGTGGGGTTGTATAGGCATTTTTTTATAGATCACTGTAGTAGGGTTTTGCTTGTTCTTGTTGTAATTTTGATCACAAGGATGAGCGATGTCGGATGGAGGATCTAGAAACGGGCGATTGGGATTTTGGCCATTGGATGGTCAAAATTGTTTTGGCCATAACTTTTTACTCGGGTGTCTATTTTCATATTATAACCATGTTTCGAAAACATCTTAAAGTCCTCTACATGTTTCACTGCTTTGCCGTCCCTCGAAAATTGATCCACCGGATAGTATTATAATATTTTTCTTTATCGCAACCCTTGTTTGATGTTGTAATCCATTTTTCCAACAGATAATATGAGTGGGTAGTATAGGCGTTTTTTTTTCCATAGATCACTGTAGTAGGGTTTTGATTGTTCTTGTTGTAATTTTGATCTCAAAGATGAGCAATATCGGATGGAGGATCTGGAAACGGCGATTGGGGTTTTGGCCATTGGATGGTGAAAACTGTTTTGCCTATAACTTTTGACTCGGGTGTCCGTTTTCCTATTATAACCATGTTTCGGAAACCTCTTGAAGTCCTCTACATGTCTCACAGCGTCCCTCTATAACTGACCCACCAGATAGTATTATATTATTTTTCTCTATCGCAACCCTCGTGTGATGTTGTAATCATTTTTTCCAATAGATAATATGAGTGGGTAGTATAGGCATTTTGTTGGGATATTTTAGTTTTGATGAATTATGCCAAAATATTATCATCTTGTGTTATTCAAGCTAATTTACAGATAACAAGTTGATGGGGAACGAAAGAACAAATTGAGGGGGAACTCACGAAATCAGAAGAAGATGATCGAGATCGAGGCGATCTGCTGAGACGAAGATGATCGAGATCGGATGAGTTAGATGAGTTCGAAAGTTAAAGCGATGATGAGTCATGCAAAATCGGAAGAGAAAAAAAGCTAAGCCGGTGATCGAAAAAAACCGACGGAAGATCGTAAGAGAAGGTTGCGAGATCGAAGGGGAGCGGATGAGACCGATCAAGACGGGCGTGATCGAGATCGGATATGAAGAGGAGCGAGATGAGATCGGAGATCGAGATCGGGCGTGATCGAGATCGAATCTGATAAACCGATATGCTAACCTCGATGTAATCGACTGATGCTATCGATATGTTGATCCGAAGATGTGTTGATCGATCGGTTGAAATTTGATCGGATCGACAAAGAAGAAATCGGATAATTTTAGTAAAAGTGATCTCGAGACTTCGGTAAGTAAAAGTGATCCGAGACTCAAGAAGTCAAGTGATCCGAGGCTCAAGAAGCAAAAAGTGACACGAGGCTCGATGTAAGTAAAAAGTGATCCGAGGGTCGGGGATGTCCGGGTTAGAAGAACCGAACTTCGGTCCACTGAGTGGCAGATGCCCGATAAGACAAGGTCCATTGAAAGAAATTTGAATCAAGAACCCAAGTAACCTGAGACTCATAGAAACCTGAAGACTAAGAAGAATCCTGAAGGCTCAGAGAAACCTGAAGGCTCAGAAAATCCTGAAGGCTCAGATAATCCTGAAGGCTCAGATAGAACTGAAGATCCTGAGACTAAGAAGAAACTGAAGAATATAGCCGTTAGAATTCAGCTGACGTGGACCAATGAAAGGAAGACAACCAGCCTGAAAAAGTTACAGAACTTACAAGAATAGTATGGATTTGAATGTGATTCTCTCCAACGGTAACATTCAAATCCACATTATAAATACAATATCTTCCATCAAATTAAGTGTGGAGAATATGCAAAAGATGCTACAGAGCCAAGAGCCTTATATTCAAGCATTCCCACCATAGAACACAAGTCTGTAGATATACAAATATGTTCAAGAGTGTTCTAAAACCCAATCTAAGCAACCCACGATATATCCTAAGCTTAAAGAGATTTTCCCAACCTTATCATTGAGGCTAAACAAATGTACGGGAAAATCTCACTCCAGTTGGAGATATCAACCAAACCCAAACCTTATTGTTAGGTAGTTTGTGTGGAGTTGTAAAGAGTTAGTAAGCTGCAGTGAGTCAGCCAGAAAACTCAAGGTAGAAGAAGTGAGTAAGCTACAGTGAGTTAGCTTGAAAGCTTGTAGGTGATCCCGTTAAGGGTGATAAGTCCTGTTTGAGTGAGAGCACGTTAAATATCTGGAGGCGAGCCCGAGAGGGTGATAAGTCCCGTTTGAAGGAATTTCCCTAGGAACAGGGAGAGTGGATGTAGGAGCTTGAGTCTCCGAACCACTATACTTTGTTGTGTTCTTTATTGGTTTACGTTCTTATCTTGTCGTATGCATTCGTTTATAAGCAAAACACAACACATTGACTTAAAACGCAAAAATCTGGAATCACCATTCCTTCACCCCTGTTTTTTATATGCATTTCATGATTTTTCCAAGTTTCATGGGTTTTTCACCGGGACAAACAATTGGTATCAGAGCAGGAGTTCAAAAGATCACTTTTAGTGTGATCACCTGAACTGATCTTTTTAAACGAAAACCCGTTTCTTTAAAAATGCATATATCTTAATGTTTTGGCGTCATTATCAAAAGGGGGGAATTGTTGGGATATTTTAGTTTTGATGAATTGTGCCAAAACATTATCAACTTGTGTTATTCAAGCTAATTTACAGATAACAAGTTGAGGGGGAACGAAAGAACAAATTGAAGGGGAACTCACGAAATCAGAAGAAGATGATCGAGATCAGACGAGGCTGCAGACGAGATTGATCGAGATTAGATAAGTTAGATGAGTTCCGAGTTAAACTGATGAGCTGTGCAAAATCAGAAGAGAAGAAAAGCTAAGTCAATGACGAAAAGAAACCGGACCCGGAAGATCAAGAGAAGGTTGCAGATCAAAAGAGGAGCAGATGAGACTGATCAAGATCAGACGTGATCGAGATCAAATATGAAGAGGAGCAGATGAGACTGATCGAGATCAGATATGATAAACTGATATGCTAACCTGATGTACTGACCTGATGCTATCCTGATATGTTGATCTGAAGATGTGTTGATCTGATCAGTCGAGCTGATCAGATCAAAGAAGAAATCAGATAGCCTGACTAAAAGTGATCTGAGACTCAGTAAGTAAAAGTGATTTGAGACTCAGTAAGTCAAGTGATCTGAGGCTCAGTAAGTAAAGTGACATGAGGCTCAGTAAGTAAAAGTGATCTGAGGGTTAGGATGTTCGAAGTCAAGAAGAAGCGAACTCGGTCGGCTGAGTGTCGATATGCTGATCGCATAAGGTCCGGCCAAGAGAAGTTTCTTTGAATCAAGAACCCTAAGTAACCTGAGACTCAGAGAAACCTGAAGACTCAGAAGAATCCTGAAGGCTCAGAGAAACCTGAAGGCTCAGAGAATCCTGAAGGCTCAGATAATCCTGAAGGCTGAGATAGAACTGAAGATCCTGAGACTCAGAAGAAACTGAAGAATATAGCCGTTAGAATTCTGCTGACGTGGACCAATGAGAGGAAGACAACCAGCCTGAAAAAGCTGCAGAACTTACAAGAATAGTATAGATTTGAATGTGATTCTCTCCAACGGTAACATTCAAATCCACACTATAAATACAAGATCTTCCATCAAATTAAGTGTGGAGAATATGCAAAAGATGCTACAGAGCCAAGAGCCTTATATTCAAGCATTCCCACCATAGAACACAAGTCTGTAGATATACAAATATGTTCAAGAGTGTTCTTAAACCCAATATAAGCAACCCACGATATATCCTAAGCTTAGAGAGATTTTCCCAACCTTAGCATTGAGGCTAAACAAATGTACGGGAAAATCTCACCCTAGTTGGAGACATCAACCAAACCCAAACCCTATTTTTAGGTAGTTTGTGTGGATTTGTAAAGAGTTAGTAAGCTGCAGTGAGTCAGCCAGAAAACTCAAGGTAGAAGAAGTGAGTAAGCTACAGTGAGTTAGCCTGAAAGCTTGTAGGCGATCCCGTGAAGGGTGATAAGTCCCGTTTGAGTGAGAGCTCGTTAAATATCTGGAGGAGAACCCGAGAGGGTGATAAGTCCCGTTTGAAGGAATTTCCCTAGGAACAGGGGGAGTGGATGTAGGAGCTTGAGTCTCCGAACAACTATACTTTGTTGTGTTCTTTATTGCTTTACGTTTTTATCTTGTCATATGCATTCGTTTATAAGCAAAACACAACACATGGACTTAAAACGCAAAAATCTGGAATCACCATTCCTTCACCCCTATTTTTTATATGCATTTCATGATTTTTCCGCATTTCATGGGTTTTTCACCGGGACAAACACGTTTTTTTCATAGATCACTGCGGTAGAGTTTCGATTGTTCTTGTTGTAATTTTGATCGCAAGGACGAGTGATGTCAGTTGGAGGATCTTGAAACGACGATTGGTGTTTTGGCCATTGGATGGTGAAAACTGTTTTGGCCATAACTTTTGACTCGGGTGTCCGTTTTTCTATTATAACCATATTTCGGAAACGTTTTGAAGTCCTCTACATGTCTCACAATTTAGCCGTCCCTCTAAAGCTGACCCACCAGATATTATTATAATATTGTTCTCTATCGCAACCCCCGTGTCATGTTGTAATCGTTTTTCCCAACAGATAATATGAGTGGGTAGTCTAGTCTTTTTTTTTCATAGATCACTGTAGTAGGGTTTTGCTTGTTCTTGTTGTAATTTTGATCTCAAGGATGAGCGTTGTCCGATGGAGGATCTGGAAACGGCGATTGGCGTTTTGGCCATTGGATGTTGAAAACTGTTTTGGCCTTAACTTTTGACTAGGGTGTCTGTTTTCCTATAATAACCATGTTTCGGAAACGTCATGAAGTACTCTACATGTCTCACAGCTTCGCCTATATATAAAACTGACCCACCAGATAGTATTATAATATTTTTTCTATCGCAATCCTCATGTGATTTTGTAATCATTTTTCCCAATTGATAATATGAGTGTGTAGTATAGGCATTTTTTTCATAGATCACTGTAGTAGAGTTTTGCTTGTTCTTGTTGTAATTTTGAACACAAGGATGAGTGATGTCAGATGGAGGATCTGGAAATGGCGATTGAGGTTTTGGCCATTGGATGGTGAAAACTGTTTTGGCCATAACTTTTGACTCGGGTGTCCGTTTTCCTATTATAACGATGTTTCGAAAACGTCTTGAAGTCCTCCACATGTCTCACAGCATCGCAGTCCATCTAAAACTGACCCACCAGATAGTATTATAATATTTTTCCCTATCGCAACCCTCGTGTGATGTTGTAATTATTTTTACCAAAAGATAATTTGAGTGGGTAGTATAAGCATTTTTTCATAGATCACTGTAGTAGAGTTTTGCTTGTTCTTGTTGTAATTTTGATCGCAAGGATGAGCGATGTCGGATGGAGGATCTGGTAACGGTGATTGGGGTTTTGGCCATTGGATAGTGAAAACTGTTTTGGCCATAGCTTTTGACTCGGGTGTCCGTTTTCCTATTATAACCATGTTTCGAAAACGTCTTGAAGTCCTCTACATGTCTCATAGCTTCATCATACCTCTAAAACTGACCCCCCGGATAGTATTATAATATTATTCTCTATCGCAACCCTCGTGTGATTTTTTTGGAAACGTCTTGAATTCCTCTACATGTCTCACAGCTTCGCTGTCCCTCTAAAACTGACCTAACGGATAGTATTATAATATTGTTCTCTATCGCAACCCTCGTGTGATTATGTAATCATTTTTCCCAACAGATAATTTTTTTTTCTAGATCACTGTTGTAGGGTTTTGCTTGTTGATGTTGAATTTTGATCGCAAGGATGAGCGATGTCGGATGGAGGATCTGGAAACGGCGATTGGGGTTATGGCCATCAAATGGTGAAAACTATTTTAACCATAACTTTTGACTCGGGTGTCCGTTTTCCTATTATAACCATACTTCGGAAACGTCTTGAAGTTCTCTACATGTCTCACTGCTTTGTTGTCCCTCTAAAACTGACCCACCGGATAGTATTATAATATTTTTCTCTATCGCAACCCTTGTGTGATGTTGTAATCGTTTTTCCCAATAGATAATATGAGTGGGAACTATAGGCATTTTTTTCATAGATCACTGTATTAGGGTTTTGCTTGTTCTTGTTGCAATTTTGATCTCAAGGATGAGTGATGTCGGATGGAGGATCTGGAAACGGCGATTGGGGTTTTAGCCATTGAATGGTGAAAACTGTTTTGGCCATAACTTTTGACTCAGGTGTCTGTTTTCCTATTATAACTATGTTTCGGAAACTTCTTGAAGTCCTCTACATGTCTCATAGCTTCGCCATCCCTCTAAAGCTGACCTACCAGATTGTATTATAATATTGTTCTCTATCGCAACCCTCGTGCCATGTTGTAATCGTTTTTCCCAACTGATAATATGAGTGGGTAGTATAGGCATTTTTTTTCATAGATTACTATAGTAGGGTTTTGCTTGTTCTTGTTGTAATTTTGATCGCAAGGATGAGCGATGTCGGATGGAGGATCTGGAAACGGCGATTGGGGTTTTGGCCATTGGATGGTTAAAACTGTTTTGGCCATAACTTTTGACTCGGGTGTCTGTTTTCCTATTATAACCATGTTTCGGAAATGTATTGAAGACCTTTACATGTCTCACTACTTAGTCGTACCTTTAAAAATGACCCATCGGATAGTATTATAATATTTTTCTCTATCGCAACCCTTGTGTGATGTTGTAATCGTTTTTTCTAACAGATAATATGAGTGGGTAGTATAGGCATTTTTTTTCATAGATCACTGTATTAGGGTTTTGCTTGTTCTTGTTGTAATTTTGATCTCAAGGATGAGTGATGTCGGATGGAGGATCTGGAAACGGCGATTGGACTTTTTGTCATTGGATGGTGAAAACTATTTTGGTCATAACTTTTGACTCGGCTGTCCGTTTTCCTATTATAACCATGGTACGAAAACGGCTTGAGGTCCTCTACATGTGTCATAGCATCGCCGTCCTTCTAAAACTGACCCACTAGATAGTATTATAATATTTTTCTCAATCGTAACCCTAGTGTGATGTTGTGATCGTTTTTCCCAACAGATAATATGAGTGCGGTAGTATAGGCGTTTTTTTCATAGATCACTGTAGTAGGGTTTTGCTTGTTCTTGTTGTAATTTTGATCGCAAGGATGAGCGATGTCAGATGGAGGATCTGGAAAGGGCGATTGGGATTATGGCCATTGGATGCTGAAAATTGTTTTGGCCATAACTTTTTACTCAGGTGTCTGTTTTCCTATTACAACCATGTTTCGGAAATATCTAGAAGTCCTCTACATGTTTCACTTCTTCGCCGTCGCACGAAAATTTACCCACCAGATAATATTATAATATTTTTCTTTATCGCAACCCTTGTGTGATGTTGTAATCCCTTTTTCCAACAGATAATAAGAGTGGGTAGTATTGACATTTTTTTTCCATAGATCACTGTAGTAGGGTTTTGCTTGTTCTTGTTGTAATTTTGATCGCAAAGATGAGCGATGTCGGATGGAGGATCTGGAAACGGCGATTGGGGTTTTGGTCATTGGATGGTGAAAACTGTTTTGACCATAACTTTTGACTCGGGTGTCCATTTTCCTATCATAACCATGTTTCGGAAACGTCTTGAAGTCCTCTACATGTCTCACAGCTTTATCATACCTCTAAAACTGACCCCCCGGATAGTATTATAATATTATTCTCTATCGCAACCCTCATGTGATTTTATTGGAAACGTCTTGAAGTCCTCTACATGTCTCACAGCTTTGCCGTCCCTCTAAAACTGACCCAACGGATAGTATAATAATATTGTTATCTATCGCAACCCTCATGTGATTTTGTAATCGTTTTTCCCAACATATAATATGTTTTTTTTCATAGATCAATGTAGTAGGGTTTTGCTTGTTGATGTTAAATTTTGATCGCAAGGATGAGCGATGTCAGAAGGAGGATCTGGAAATGGCGATTGGGGTTATGGCCATCTAATGGTTAAAACTATTTTAACCATAACTTTTGACTCGGGTGTCCGTTTTCCAATTATAACCATACTTCAGAAACGTCTTGAAGTCCTCTACATGTCTCACTTCTTCGTCGTCCCTCTAAAACAGACCCACCGGATAGTATTATAATATTTTTCTCTATCGCAACCCTTGTGTGATGTTGTAATCCTTTTTCCAACAGATAATATGGGTGGGTAGCATAGGCATTTTTTTTCATAGATCACTGTACTAGGGTTCTGCTTATTTTTGTTGTAATTTTGATCTCAAGGATGAGTGATGTCGGATGGAGGATCTGGAAACGGCGATTGGGGTTTTAGCCATTGAATGGTGAAAAGCTGTTTTGGCCATAACTTTTGACTCGGGTGTCTGTTTTCCTATTATAACCATGTTTCGGAAACTTCTTGATGTCCTCTACATGTCTCACAGCTTCATCATACCTCTAAAACTGACTCCCCGGATAGTATTATAATATTATTCTCTATCGCAACCCTCGTGTGATTTTGTTGGAAACGTCTTGAAGAAGATGATCGAGATCAGACTAGGCTGCAGACGAGACTGATCGAGATCAGATGAGTTAGATGAGGTCCGAGTTAAACTGATGAGCTGTGCAAAATCAGAAGAGAAGAAAAGCTAAGCCAGCTGATCAGAAAGAAACTGACCAGAAGATGAGAAGAGAAGGTTGCAGATTAGAAGGGGAGCAGATGAGACTGATCAAGATCAGACGTGATCGAGATCAGATATGAAGAGGAGCAGATGAGACTGATCGAGATCAGACGTGATCGAGATCAGATATGATAAACTGATATGCTAACCTGATGTACTGACCTGATGAAATCCTGATATGTTGATCTGAAGATGTGTTGATCTGATAAGTCGAGCTGATCAGATCAGACAAAGAAGAAATCAGATAGCCTTAGTAAAAGTGATCTGAGACTCAGTAAGTAAAAGTGATCTGAGACTCAGTAAGTCAAGTGATCCGAGGCTCAGTAAGTAAAGTGACCTGAGGCTCAGTAAGTAAAAGTGATCTGAGGGTCAGGATGTCTGAAGTCAGAAGAACTGAACTCAGTCAGCCTGAGTGGCAGTATCCCTGATCAGACAAGGTCCGCTGAAGAGAAGTCTGCTGAATCAAGAACCCTAACTAACCTGAGACTCAGAGAAACCTGAAGACTTAGAAGAATCCTGAAGGCTCAGAGAAACCTGAAGGCTCAGAGAATCTTGAAGGCTCAGATAATCCTGAAGTCTCAGATAGAACTTAAGATCCTGAGACTAAGAATAAACTGAAGAATATAGCCGTTAGAATTCAGCTGACGTAATGAGAGGAAGACAACCAGCCTGAAAAAGATACAGAACTTACAAGAATAGTATGGATTTGAATGTGATTCTCTCCAACGGTAACATTCAAATCCACACTATAAATACAAGATCTTCCATCAAATTAAGTGTGGAGAATATGCAAAAGATGCTACAGAGCCAAGAGCCTTATATTCAAGCATTCCCACCATAGAACACAAGTCTGTAGATATACAAATATGTTCAAGAGTGTTCTAAAACCCAATCTAAGCAACCCACGATATATCCTAAGCTTAGAGAGATTTTCCCAACCTTAGCATTGAGGCTAAACAAATGTACGGGAAATTCTCACCCTAGTTGGAGATATCAACCAAACCCAAACCCTATTGTTAGGTAGTTTGTGTGGAGTTGTAAAGAGTTAGTAAGCTGCAGTGAGTCAGCCAGAAAACTCAAGGTAGAAGAAGTGAGTAAGCTACAGTAAGTTAGCTTGAAAGCTTGTAGGTGATCCCGTGAAGGGTGATAAATCCTGTTTGAGTGAGAGCTCGTTAAATATCTGGAGGCGAGCCCGAGAGGGTGATAAGTCCCGTTTGAAGGAATTTCCCTAGGAACAGGTAGAGTGGATGTAGGAGTTTGTGTCTCCGAACCACTATACTTTGTTGTGTTCTTTATTGCTTTACGTTTTTATTTGTCATATGCATTTGTTTATAAGCAAAACACAATACATGGACTTAAAACGCATAAATCTGGAATCACCATTCCTTCACCCCTGTTTTTTATATGCATTTCATGATTTTTCCGCATTTCATGGGTTTTTCACCGGGACAAACACGTTTTTTTTTCATAGATCACTGTAGTAGAGTTTCGATTGTTCTTGTTGTAATTTTGATCGCATGGACGAGTGATGTCAGTTGGAGGATCTTGAAACGACGATTGGGGTTTTGGCCATTGGATGGTGAAAACTGTTTTGGCCATAACTTTTGACTCGGGTGTCCGTTTTTCTATTATAACCATATTTCGGAAACTTTTTGAAGTCGTCTACATGTCTCACAGTTTAGCCGTCCCTCTAAAGCTGACCCACCATATAGTATTATAATATTGTTCTCTATCGCAACCCCCGTGTCATGTTGTAATCGTTTTTCCCAACAGATAATATGAGTGGGTAGTATAGTCTTTTTTTTTCATAGATCACTGTAGTAGGGTTTTGCTTGTTCTTGTTGTAATTTTGATCTCAAGGATGAGCGTTGTCGGATGGAGGATCTGGAAACGGCGATTGGGGTTTTGGCCATTGGATGTTGAAAACTGTTTTGGCCTTAACTTTTGACTAGGGTGTCCGTTTTCCTATAATAACCATGTTTCAGAAACGTCTTGAAGTAATCTACATGTCTCACAGCTTCGCCTATATATAAAACTGACCCACCGGATAGTATTATAATATTTTTTCTATCGCAATCCTCATATGATTTTGTAATCATTTTTCCCAATTGATAATATGAGTGTGTAGTATAGGCATATTTTTTTTCATAGATCACTGTAGTAGAGTTTTGCTTGTTCTTGTTGTAATTTTGATATCAAGGATGAGCAATGTCAGATGGAGGATCTGGAAATGGCAATTGAGGTTTTGGCCATTGGATGGTGAAAACCGTTTTGGCCATAACTTTTGACTCGGGTGTCCGTTTTCCTATTATAACCATGTTTCGAAAACGTCTTGAAATCCTCCACATGTCTAACAACATCGCAGTCCCTCTAAAACTGACCCACCAGATAGTATTATAATATTTTTCCCTATCGCAACCCTCGTGTGATGTTGTAATTATTTTTCCCAAAAGATAATTTGAGTGGGTAGTATAGGCATTTTTTTTCATAGATCACTGTAGTAGAGTTTTGCTTGTTCTTGTTGTAATTTTGATCACAAGGATGAGCGATGTCGGATGGAGGATCTGGAAACGGTGATTGGGGTTTTGGCCATTGGATAGTGAAAACTGTTTTGGCCATAACTTTTGACTCGGGTGTCCGTTTTCCTATTATAACCATGTTTCAAAAACGTCTTGAAGTCCTCTACATGTGTCAATGCTTCGCCGTACCTCTAAAACTGACCACCCGGATAGTATTATAATATTATTCTCTATCGCAACCCTTGTGTGATGTTGTAATCGTTTTTTCTAACAGATAATATGTGTGGGTAGTATAGGCATTTTTTTTCATAGATCACTGTATTAGGGTTTTGCTTGTTCTTGTTGTAATTTTGATCGCAAGGATGAGTGATGTCGGTTGGAGGATCTTGAAACGGCGATTGGGGTTTTGGCCATTGGATGGTGAAAACTGTTTTGGCCATAACTTTTGACTCGGGTGTCCGTTTTTCTATTATAACCATATTTCGGAAACATTTTGAAGTCTTCTACATGTCTCACAGTTTAGCCGTCCCTCTAAAGCTGACCCACCAGATAGTATTATAATATTGTTCTCTATCGCAACCTCCGTGTCATGTTGTAATCGTTTTTCCCAACAGATAATATGAGTGGGTAGTATACTCTTTTTTTTTTTCATAGATCACTGTAGTAGCGTTTTGTTTGTTCTTGTTGTAATTTTGATCTCAAGGATGAGCGTTGTCGGATGGAGGATCTGGAAACGGCGATTGGGGTTTTGGCCATTGGATGTTGAAAACTGTTTTGGCCTTAACTTTTGACTAGGGTGTCCGTTTTCCTATAATAACCATGTTTCGGAAACGTCTTGAAGTACTCTACATGTCTCACAGCTTCGCCTATATATAAAACTGACCCACCGGATAGTATTATAATATTTTTTCTATCGCAATCCTCATGTGATTTTGTAATCGTTTTTCCCAATTGATAATATGAGTGTGTAGTATAGGCATATTTTTTTTCATAGATCACTGTAGTAGAGTTTTCATGTTCTAGTTGTAATTTTGATATCAAGGATGAGCGATGTCAGATGGAGGATCTGGAAATGGCGATTGAGGTTTTGGCCATTGGATGGTGAAAACCGTTTTGGCCATAAATTTTGACTCGGGTGTCCGTTTTCCTATTATAACCATGTTTCGAAAACGTCTTGAAGTCCTCCACATGTCTAACAGCATCGCAGTCCCTCTAAAACTGACCCACTAGATAGTATTATAATTTTTTTCCCTATCGCAACCCTCGTGTGATGTTGTAATTATTTTTCCCAAAAGATAATTTGGGTGGGTAGTATAGGCATTTTTTTTTCATAGATCACTGTAGTAGAGTTTTGCTTGTTCTTGTTGTAATTTTGATCGCAAGGATGAGCGATGTCCGATGGAGGATCTGGAAACGGTGATTGGGGTTTTGGCCATTGGATAGTGAAAACTGTTTTGGCCATAACTTTTGACTCGGGTGTCCGTTTTCCTATTATAACCATGTTTCGAAAATGTCTTGAAGTCCTCTACTTGTGTCAATGCTTCGTCGTACCTCTAAAACTGACCCCCGGATAGTATTATAATATTATTCTCTATCGCAACCCTTGTGTGATGTTGTAATCGTTTTTTCTAACAGATAATATGTGTGGGTAGTATAGGCATTTTTTTTTCATAGATCACTGTATTAGGGTTTTGCTTGTTCTTGTTGTAATTTTGATCGCAAGGATGAGTGATGTCGGATGGAGGATCTGGAAACGGCGATTGGAGTTTTTGTCATTGGATGGTGAAAACTATTTTGGTCATAACTTTTGACTCGGCTGTCCGTTTTCCTATTATAACCATGGTTCAAAAACGGCTTGAGGTCCCCTACATGTGTCATAGCATCGCCGTCCCTCTAAAACTGACCCACCAGATAGTATTATAATATTTTTCTCAATCGTAACCCTCGTGTGATGTTGTGATCGTTTTTCCCAACAGATAATATGAGTGCGGTAGTATAGGCGTTTTTTTCATAGATCACTGTAGTAGGGTTTTGCTTGTTCTTGTTGTAATTTTGATTAGCAAGGATGAGCGATGTCAGATGGAGGATCTGGAAAGGGCGATTGGGATTTTGGCCATTGGATGGTCAAAATTGTTTTGGCCATAACTTTTTACTCGGGTGTCTGTTTTCCTATTATAACCATGTTTCGGAAACGTCTAGAAGTCCTCTACATGTTTCACTTCTTCGCTGTCCCACGAAAATTAACCCACCGGATAGTATTATAATATTTTTCTTTATCGCAACCCTTGTGTGATGTTGTAATCCTTTTTTCCAACAGATAATATGAGTGGGTAGTATTGGCGTTTTTTTTCCATAGATCACTTTAGTAGGGTTTTGCTTGTTCTTGTTGTAATTTTGATCGCAAAGATGAGCGATATCGGATGGAGGATCTGGAAACGGCGATTGGGGTTTTGGCCATTGGATTGTGAAAACTGTTTTGGCCATAACTCTTGACTCGGGTGTCCGTTTCCCTATTATAACCATGTTTCGGAAACGTCTTGAAGTCCTCTACATGTGTCAATGCTTCGCCGTACCTCTAAAACTGACCCCCCCGGATAGTATTATAATATTATTCTCTATCACAACCCTTGTGTGATGTTGTAATCGTTTTTTCTAACAGATAATATGTGTGGGTAGTATAGGCATTTTTTTTATAGATCACTGTATTAGGGTTTTGCTTGTTCTTGTTGTAATTTTGATCGCAAGGATGAGTGATGTCGGATGGAGGATCTGGAAACGGCGATTGGAGTTTTTGTCATTGGATGGTGAAAACTATTTTGGACATAACTTTTGACTCGGCTGTCCGTTTTCCTATTATAACCATGGTTCAAAAACGGCTTGAGGTCCTCTACATGTGTCATACCATCGCCATCCCTCTAAAACTGACCCACCAGATAGTATTATAATATTTTTCTCAATCGTAACCCTCGTGTGATGTTGTGATCGTTTTTCCCAACAGATAATATGAGTGCGGTAGTATAGGCATTTTTTTCATAGATCACTGTAGTAGGGATTTGCTTGTTCTTGTTGTAATTTTGATAGCAAGGATGAGCGATGTCAGATGGAGGATCTGGAAAGGGCGATTGGGATTTTGGCCATTGGATGGTCAAAATTGTTTTGGCCATAACTTTTTACTCGGTTGTCTGTTTTCCTATTATAACCATGTTTCAGAAACGTCTAGAAGTCTTCTACATGTTTCACTTCTTCGCTGTCCCATGAAAATTAACCCACCGGATAGTATTATAATAATTTTCTTTATCGCAACCCTTGTGTGATGTTGTAATCCTTTTTTCCAACAGATAATATGAGTGGGTAGTATTGGCGTTTTTTATCCATAGATCACTTTAGTAGGGATTTGCTTGTTCTTGTTGTAATTTTGATCGCAAAGATGAGCGATATCGGATGGAGGATCTGGAAACGGCGATTGGGGTTTTGGCCATTGGATTGTGAAAACTGTTTTGGCCATAACTCTTGACTCTGGTGTCCGTTTTCCTATTATAACCATCTTTCGGAAACATCTTGAAGTTCTCTACATGTGTCAATGCTTCGCCGTACCTCTAGAACTGACCCCCCGGATAGTATTATAATATTATTCTCTATCGAAACCCTTGTGTGATGTTGTAATCGTTTTTTCTAACAGATAATATGTTTGGGTAGTATAGGCATTTTTTTTTCATAGATCACTGTATTAGGGTTTTGCTTGTTCTTGTTGTAATTTTTATCGCAAGGATGAGTGATGTCGGATGGAGGATCTGGAAACGGCGATTGGAGTTTTTGTCATTGGATGGTGAAAACTATTTTGGTCATAACTTTTGACTCGGCTGTCCGTTTTCCTATTATAACCATGGTTCAAAAACGGCTTGAGGTCCCCTACATGTGTCATAGCATCGCCGTCCCTCTAAAACTGACCCACCAGATAGTATTATAATATTTTTCTCAATCGTAACCCTCGTGTGATGTTGTGATCGTTTTTCCCAACAGATAATATGAGTGCGGTAGTATAGGCGTTTTTTTCATTGATCACTGTTGTAGGGTTTTGCTTGTTCTTGTTGTACTTTTGATAGCAAGGATGAGCGATGTCAGATGGAGGATCTGGAAAGGGCGATTGGGATTTTGGCCATTGGATGGTCAAAATTGTTTTGGCCATAACTTTTTACTCGGGTGTCTGTTTTCCTATTATAACCATGTTTCGGAAACGTCTAGAAGTCCTCTACATGTTTCACTTCTTCGCTGTCCCACGAAAATTAACCCACCGGATAGTATTATAATAATTTTCTTTATCGAAACCCTTGTGTGATGTTGTAATCCTTTTTTCCAACAGATAATATGAGTGGGTAGTATTGGCGTTTTTTTTCCATAGATCACTTTAGTAGGGTTTTGCTTGTTCTTGTTGTAATTTTGATCGCAAAGATGAGCGATATCGGATGGAGGATCTGGAAACGGCGATTGGGGTTTTGGCCATTGGATTGTGAAAACTGTTTTGGCCATAACTCTTGACTCGGGTGTCCGTTTTCCTATTATAACCATGTTTCGGAAACGTCTTGTGGTCCTTTACAAGTCTCCTTGCTTAGCCCTCCCTCTAAAACTAACCCACCGGATAGTATTGTAATATTTTTCTCTATCGCAACCCTTGTGTGATGTTGTAATCTTTTTGACCAACAGATAATATGAATGGGTAGTATAGGCGTTTTTTTTTTTCATATATCATTGTAGTTGGGTTTTGCTTGTTCTAGTTGTAATTTTGATCGCAAGGATAAGCGATGTCGGATGGATGATCTGGAAACGACGATTGGGGTTTTGGCCATTGGATGGTGAAAACTATTTTGGCCATAAGTTTTGACTCGGGTGTCCGTTTTCCTATAATAACCATGTTTCAGAAACGTCTTGAAGTCCTCTACATGTCTCACAGCTTTACCGTCTCTATAAAACTGACCCACCGGATAGTATTATAATATTTTTCTCTATCGCAACCCTCGTGTAATGTTGTAATCGTTTTTCCCAATATATAATTTGAGAAGGTAGTATAGGCGTTTTTTTTTTCATAGATCACTGTAGTAAGGTTTTGCTTGTTCTTGTTGTAATTTTGATCTCAAGGATGAGCGATGTCGGATGGAGGATCTGAAAACATAGATTGGGGTTTTGACCATTGGATGGTGAAAACTGTTTTGGCCATAACTTTGTCTCAGGAGTCCGTTTTTTTATTATAACCATGTTTCGGAAACGTCTTGAAGTCCTCTACATGTCTAACAGCATCGCCGTCCCTCTAAAGATAACCCACCGGATAGTATTATAATATTGTACTCTATCGCAACCCTTGTGTCATGTTGTAATTATTTTTCCCAACATATAATATGAGTGGGTAGTATAGACGTTTTTTTTCATAGATCACTGTACTAGGGGTTTGTTTGTTCTTGTTGTAATTTTGATCGCAAGGATGAGCAATGTTGGATGGAGGATCTGGAAACTGGGATTGGGGTTTTGGCCATTGGATGGTCAAAACTGTTTTGGCCATAACTTTTGACTCGGGTGTCCATTTTCCTATTATAACCATGTTTCGGAAACGTCTTGAAGTCCTCTACATGTGTCAATGCTTCGCTGTCCCTCTAAAATTGACCCACCGGATAGTATTATAATATTTTTCTCTATCGCAACCCTTGTGTGATGTTGTAATCATTTTTTCCAACAGATAATATGAGTGGGTAGTATAGGCATTTTTTTTTCATAGATCATTGTAGTCGGGTTTTGCTTGTTCATGTTGTAATTTCGATCACAAGGATGAGCGATGTCGGATGGAGGATCTGGAAACAGCGATTGGGGTTTTGGCCATTGGATGGTGAAAACAGTTTTGTCCTTAAATTTTGACTCGGGTGTCCGTTTTCCTATTATAACCATGTTTCAGAAACCTGTTGAAGTCTTGTACATATCTCACAGCTTTGTCGTCTCTCTAAAACTTACCCACCAGATAATATTATAATTTTTTTCTCTATCGCAACCCTCGTGTGATGTTGTAATCGTTTTTCCCAGTAGATAATATGAGTGGGTAGTATAGGCATTTTTTTTTCATAGATCACTTTATTAGGGTTTTGCTTGTTCTTGTTGTAATTTTGATCTCAAGGATGAGCGATGTCGGATGGAGGATCTGGAAACAGCAATTGGGGTTTACACCATTGGATGTTGAAAATTGTTTTGGCCATAACTTTTGACTCGTGTGTCCGTTTTCCTATTATAACAATGTTTTAGAAATGTATTGAAGTACTCTACATGTCTCACAGCTTCTCCGTCACTCTATAACTGACCCACCGGATAGTATTATAATATTGTTCTCTATCGCAACCCTCGTGTCATGTTGTAATCGTTTTTCCCAACATATAATATGAGTGGGTAGTATAGGTATTTTTTTTCATAGATCACTGTACCAGGGTTTTTTTTGTTCTTGTTGTAATTTTGATCGCAAGGATGAGCGATGTCCGATGGAGTATCTGGAAACGACGATTGGGGTTTTGGCCATAACTTTTGACTCGGGTGTCCGTTTTCCTATTATAACCATGTTTCGGAAACATCTTGAAGTCCTTTAAATGTCTCTATGCTTAGCCGTCCCTCTAAAACAGACCCACCGGATAGTATTATAATATTTTTTTCTATCGCAACCCTTGTGTGATGTTGTATTCATTTTTTTCCAACAGATAATATGGTGGGTAGTATAGGCGTTTTTTTTTCATAGATCACTGTAGTAGGGTTTTGCTTGTTCTTGTTGTAATTTTGATCTCAAGGATGAGCGATGTCGGATGGAGGATCTGGAAAGGACAATTGGGGTTTTGGCCATAACTTTTTACTCGGGTGTCCGTTTTCCAATAATAACCATGTTTCGGAAACATCTTGAAGTACTCTACATATCTCACAGCTTCGCCGTCCCTCTAAAACTGATCCACCGGATAGTATAATTTTATTTTTCTCTATCGCAACCCTCGTGTGATGTTGTAATTGTTTTTCCCAATACATAATTTGAGTGGGTAGTATAGACATTTTTTTTCATAGATCACTGTAGTAGGGTTTCGCTTGTTCTTATTGTAATTTTGATCGCAAGGATATGTGATGTCGGATGGAGGATCTGGAAACGGCTATTGGAGTTTTGGCCATTGGATGATGAACACTATTTTGGCTATAACTTTTGACTCGGGTGTCCGTTCTCTTATTATAAACATGTTTTGGAAACGTCTTGAAGTCCTCTACATGTCTCACTGCTTCGCCATCCCTCTAAAACTGACCCACTATATAGTATTATATTATTTTTCTCTATCGCAACCCTTGTGTGATGTTGTAATTGTTTTTCCCAATACATAATTTGAGTGGGTAGTATTGGTATTTTTTTTTCATAGATCACTGTAGTAGGGTTTCGCTTGTTCTTGTTGTAATTTTGATCACAAGGATGAGTGATGTTGGATGGAGGATCTGGAAACGGCGATTGGGGTTTTGGCCATTGGACGGTGAAAACTGTTTTGGCCATTACTTTTGACTCGGGTGTCTGTTTTCCTATTATAACCTTGTTTCGGAAATGTCTTGAAGTCCTCTACATGTCTATCAGCTTCGCCGTCCCTCTAAATCTGACTCACCGGATAGTATTATAATATTTTTCTCTATCGCAACCCTCGTTTGATGTTGTAATTGTTTTTCCCAATAGATAATTTGAGTGGTTAGTATAGGCGGTTTTTTTTTCATAGATCATTGTATTAGGGTTTTGCCTATTCTTGCTGTAATTTTAATCGCAAGGATGAGCGATGCCGGACGGAGGATCTGGAAACGGCGATTGGGGTTTTGGCCATTGGATGTTGAAAATTGTTTTGGCCATAACTTTTGACTCGGGTCTCCGTTTTCCTATAATAACCATGTTTCAGAAACGTCTTGAAGTACTCTACATGTCTCATAGCTCGCCTATCTATAGAACTGACCCACATAATATTATTATAATATTTTTCTCTATCGCAACCCTCATGTGATGTTGTAATCGTTTTTCCCAATTGATAATATGAGTGGGTAGTATAGGCGTTTTTTTTTTAATAGATCACTGTAGTAGGGTTTTGCTTGTTTTTGTTGTAATTTTGATCTAAAGGATGAGAGATGTCGGATGGAGGATCTGGAAATGACGATTGGGGTTTTGGCCATTGGATGGTATAAGCTGTTTTGGCCATAACTTTTGACTCGGGTGTCCGATTTTCTAAAATAACAGTGTTTCGGAAACGTCTTGAAGTACTATCTCTCACAGCTTTGCATATCTCTAAAACTGACACACCGGACAGTATTATAATATTTTTCTCTCTGGTAACCCTAATGTGATGTTGTAATCGTTTTTTCCAATAGATAATATAAGTGGGTAGTATAGGCGTTTTTTTTCATAGATCACTGTAGTAGGGTTTTGCTTGTTCTTTTTGTAATTTTGATCTCAAGGATGAGCGATGTCGGATGGAGGATCTGGAAACGGCAATTGGGGTTTTGGCCATTGGATGGTGAAAACTGTTTTGCCCATAACTTTTGACTCGGGTGTCCGTTTTCCTATTATAACCATGTTTTGGAAACGTCTTGAAGTCCTCTACATGTCTCACAGTTTATCCGTCCCTCTAAAGCTAACCCACTAGATAGTATTATAATATTGTTCTCTATCGCAACCTCGTGTCATTTTGTAATCGTTTTTCCCAACAGATAATATGAGTGGGTAGTATAGTTTTTTTTTTTATAGATCACTGTAGTAGGGTTTTGCTTGTTCTTGTTGTAATTTTGATTGCAAGGATGAGCGATGTCGGATGGAGGATATGGAAACGGCGATTGGGGTTTTGGCCATTGGATGGTGAAAACTGTTTTGGCTATAACTTTTGACTCGGGTGTCCGTTTTCCTATTATAACCATGTTTCGGAAACGTCTTGAAGTCCTCCACATGTCTCACTGCTTCACCGTCCCTCTAAAACTGACCTACTGGATAGTATTATATTATTTTTATCTATCGCAATCCTCGTGTGATGTTGTAATTGTTTTTCCCAATACATAATTTGAGTGGGTAGTAGAGGCATTTTTTTTTTCATAGATCAGTGTAGTAGGGTTTAGCTTGTTCTTGTTGTAATTTTGATCGCAAGGATGAGTGATGTCGGATGGAGGATCTGGAAACGGCGATTGGGGTTTTGGCCATTGGATGGTGAAAATTGTTTTGTCCATAACTTTTGACTCGGGTGTCCGTTTTCCTATTATAACCATGTTTCGGAAACATCTTGAAGTCCTCTACATCTCTTACAGCTTCGCCGTCCCTCCAAAACTGACCCACCAGATAGTATTATGTTATTTAATTTTAGTGGGTACTATAGGCATTTTTTTTTCATAGATCACTGTAGTAGGGTTTTGCTTATTCTTATTGTAATTTTGATCGCAAGGATGAGTGATGTCGGATGGAGGATATGGAAACGGCGATTGGGGTTTTGGCCATTGGATGGTGAAAACTGTTTTGGCCATAACTTTTGACTCGGATGTCCATTTTTCTATTATAACCATATTTCGGAACCGTCTTGAAGTCCTCTACATTTCTCACAGCTTCGCCGTCCATCTAAAGCTGACCTACCAGATATTATTATAATATTGTTCTCTATCGCAACCCTCGTGTAATGTTATAATCGTTTTTCCCAACAGATAATATGAGTGGGTAGTATAGTCTTTTTTTTTTAGTGTTTTGCTTGTTCCAAGGATGAGCGATTTCGGATGGAGGATCTGGAAACGGCGGTTGGGGTTTTGGCCATTGGATGTTGAAAACTGTTTTGGCAATAACTTTTGACTCGGGTGTCCGTTTTCCTATTATAACCATGTTTCTGAAACGTCTTGAAGTCCTTTACATGTCCCACTGCTTAGCCATCCCTTTAAAACTTACCCACCAGATATTATTATAATATTTTTCTCTATCGCAACCCTCATGTGATGTTGTAATCGTTTTTCCCAATTTATATTATGAGTTGGTACTATAGGCTTTTTTTGTCATAGATCACTGTAGTAAGATTTTGCTTGTTCTTGTTGTAATTTTGATCTAAAGGATGAGCGATGTTAGATGGAGGATCTGGAAATGACGATTGGGGTTTTGGACATTGGATGGTGAAAACAGTTTTGGCCAAAACTTTTGACTCGGGTGTCCGTTTTTCTATTATAACCATATTTCAGAAACGTCTTGAAGTCCTCTACATGTCTCACAGATTATCTGTCCCTCTAAAGCTGACCCACCAGATAGTATTATAATATTATTCTCTATCGCAACCCTCGTGTCATGTTGTAATCGTTTTTCCCAATTGATAATATGAGTGGGTAGTATAGGCCTTTTTTTTCATAGATCACTATAGTCGGGTTTTGCTTGTTCTTGTTGTAATTTTGATATCAAGGATGAGCGATGTCGGATGGAGGATCTGGAAACGGCGATTGGGATTTTGGCCATTGGATGGCGAAAACTATTTTGGCCATAACTCTTGACTCGGGTGTCCGTTTTCCTATTATAACCATGTTTCGGAAAGGTCTTGAAGTCATCTACTTGTCTCATAGCTTTGTCGTCTCTCTACAACTGACTCACCAGATAGAATTATAATTTTTTTCTCTATCGCAACCCTCGTGTGATGTTGTAATTGTTTTTCCCAACAGATAATATGAGTGGGTAGTATAGGCGGTTTTTTTTTCATAGATCACTGTAGTATGGTTTTGCTTGTATCTTGTTGTAATTTTGATCGCAAGGATGAGCGATGTCGGATGGAGGATCTGGAAACGGCGATTGGGGTTTTGGCCATTGGATAGTGAAAACTGTTTTGGCCATAACTTTTGACTCGGGTGTCCGTTTTTCTATTATAACCATTTTCAGAAGCATCTTGAAGTCCTATACATGTCTCACAACTTTGCCTTCCCTCTAAAGCTGAGCCACCGAATAGTATTGTAATCTCACAACTTCATCCGTTGGGAAAAATGATTACAATATCACACGAGGGTTGCGATAGAAAAAATATTATAATACTATCTGGTGGGTCAATTTTAGAGGGACGGCAAAATTGTGAGACATGTAGATCACTTCCAAAACTGGGCAAAAAGCCACCATCCAATGGCCAAATTTTGATCCTCCATATTTTTCTCTACTCATAACCCTCATATTATTTTCACACAAAGATTCGTTTTATAATACTATTGCCAATTTTCTTATTGTAAGACATGTAGACGACTTCAAGACATTTTTGAAACATGGTAGTCAAAAGTTAGTCTTTTTTCCAATCATACAATCGCCATTTAGATCCTCCATCCGTTTTGCTTGTCCTTGTGATCAAAACTACAACAAGAATAAACAAAAGCCTACAATTTTTATTTATAATTATCCGTTGGGAAAAATGATTCAATATGTTAGAGGAGGATAGAGAAAAATATTTTAATACTATCCGGTGGTTGTTTTTAGAGGGGTTTTGGCGACTTCAAGACGTTTTGGAGGATGGTGAAAGTCAAAAGTTATGGCCATAATAGTTTTTTTGGCCAAAACCCCAATAACTTTTCCATGACATCGCCATCCTTGGATCAAAATTACAACAAGAACAAACGATCTTTTCTATATTATAACCATTATCCGTTGGGAAAAACGACACAATATAAGAGGTCTTAGAGAAAAGTATTATAATACTTTATAAGACATCTAGAGGACTTTTTCAAACATGGTTATAATAGGAAAATGGACCCTCAAAATTTATGGCCAAACAGCTTTTCACCATCCAATAGCCAAAACCCCAATATTTTCAGATCAGATTCCATCCCGACATCATCATCCTGTCGATCAAAACTACAACAAGAACAAACAAAACCCTAAAACAGGTGATCTATGAAAAAATGCCTATACTGTCATTTTTCCACGAGAGTTGAGATAGAGAAAAAACATTATAATATTATATGGGGTTAAATTTAGAGGGGGTGAGACATGTAGAAAATAGATGTTTCAAACATTTTGGACACCGAAGTCAAAAGATGGCAAAAAGTTTTTACCATCTAATGGCTGCGTTTTTTCCATTGTTCATTGATCAAAATTACAACAAGAACAAGCAAAACCCTATTTTGATCTATGAAAAAAATCCCTATACAACCCACTCATAGGATATTACAATATCCGAGATGGATTGAGAAAAACTATTATAATACTATATTAGGAGACATTAGACGGAAACATGATTATAATATAAAAACGTAAAGGCGTTGGGACGGTTTTCACCATTGGATGTCCAGATCCTCCATTCGGTTCATTTTGCGATCAAAATTACAACAAGAACAAGCAAAACCCTACTTTGATCTATGAAAAAATGTATTATATTATGGGAAAAATGATAACCATTTTGCGATAGAGAAAAATATTATAATACTATCCGACGGGCATAAGAGTTCTTCAAGACGTTTCCCCGTGTTATGATGTTTCACCATCCCTCTAATCATTTTTTCATTTGACATAGATCAAAAATTACAAAAAGAAGGGGCCTTCTTTTTCTATGAACAATATTATAATTTTTTGGATGAGAAATGTAGAGGACTTCAAGAATTTATAAATTTTTTTTCATAGTTTTTCACCATACAATGGCCAAAACCCTAATCGTAGGTTTTTTTCCTCCATCCGACATCGTCATCCTTGTTGAACAAACAAAACCCTACTACAATTATTTTGCCTATACTACCCATATCATATTAATTTGGGAAAAATGATTACATTATCACACGAGGGTTGCGATTGAGAAAAATATTATAATACTATTTGGGGGTTCTTTTTGACAACGAAGAGACATCAAGACATTTCAAAACATGATTATAAATGAAAACGGCGAAATAAAAGTTTGGGGTTTTTTCGTGGACCATCCTTGGATACTGAATTGATTTTGAAAAAAATGCCTATATTAACTCATATTATTGGGAAAAACGATTAAAATATCACACGAGGGTTGATAGAGGAAAATATTATAATACAATCCGGTGTGTCATTTCCCGGCTAAGATGCGGATATTATCAAACCAAATATGGTTTTAGGAAAATGGACACCCAAAGTCTTGAAGTCCATTGGCCAAAACCATGTCTTTCCAGATCCTCCATCCGACATCGCCATCCCTCAAAATTACAACAAGAACAAACAAAACCCTACTACAATGATAGAAAAAAAATTATGTTATTTTAATTTGGGAAAACGATTACAATATCACCTCAGGGTTGAAAAATATTATAATTATTTTTTTTAGAGGGACAACGGTAAGCCGTGAGACATTTAGAGGACTTCAAGATTCCAAACATGGTTATGAAAGGTACTCAAAATAGTTTCACCATCCAATTTTTTTCCATCCGACATCGCTTCATCAGATCAAAATTAGTGGGTTAAAACCCTACTACAGTGATCTTGAAAAAAATGCCTATACTACCCATTCATATTATCCGCATGGGAAAAACAATTACAATATCACACGAGGGTTGGATTGAGAAAAATATTATAATACTATCGGTGGGTGAGTTTTTAGAGGGACGAAGATGAGAGAAACATGTAGAGGACTTCAAGGAGGAAACATCGTTATAATAGGAAAAACGGACACCCGAGTCAAGAGTTATTTTTTCACCATTGGCCAAAACCCCAATCGCCGCTTTCGGATCCTCCATTGGATGGATCAAAATTACAACAAGAACAACAACGGTGATTTTGCCTATACTAACTCATATTTATCCGTTGGGAATGTCCGAGGTTTTTATTATAATACAATCCATATTACGTGGCTAAAGAGACATGTAGACAACTTCAAGACATTTCCGAAACATGTTTATAATAGGAAAAACGGACACCGAGTCAAAAGTTATGTCCCGGTTTCACCATCCAATGGCCAAAACCCCAATCGTTGCTTTTCGGATCCTCCATCCGACATCGCCATCCTTGCAATCAAAATTACAACAAGAACAAGCAAAACCCTACTACAGTGATCAATGAAAAAAGGATACTCATATTATAATATTACAATATCACACGAGGGTTGCGATTGAGAAAAAATATTATAATACTATCGATTGGGCGGGTTTTTCGTGTAATGTGAGACATGTCGACTTTTTAAAACCCACCATCCAATGGCCAAAATAATCGCCGCTTTCAGATCCTCCATCCGACATCGGTCATCCTAGTATCAAAATTTTTTACAGTGATCTATGAAAAAAAAATCCCTATACAACCCACTCATATTATCCGTTGGGAAAAACTATTACAATATCACACGAGGGTTGCGATTGAAATATATTATAATACTTGTTGTAATTTTAGATTGGAAACTATACGAGACATGTAGCGACTTCAAAGGCGTTTCGAAACATGATTATAATATGAAAAGCAGACACCGAAGGTCAAAAGTTATGGCCAAAACAGTTTTCACCATCCAATGGCCAAAACCCCAATCACAAGTTTTCGGATCCTCCATCCGGACATGGATCAAAATTACAACAAGAACAAGCAAAACTTACTACAGTGATCTATGGGTTTTCCTATACTACCCTCATATTATATTTTTTGATGCTAACTGATCTCCGCTTGAATATGCGTGTCGGTTTATAAGTTGTTGTGCAATAGTGTAAAACAAATAAAACAACACAAAATTTATAGTGGTTCGAGGACCAACTTGTCACGTCCACTCTTCCCAACCAGGGGCACTTTTGGTAGCCCAAACACCTTACAAAAGAGATGTTTATTGTAACCAACTTATTTTGAAATCAAGACTAGAAACCCTAGCTTGAAATCTTGGTCACAAACATAACCTAACACTCGATTTGGGTAAAGATTTGTATGGTTTCCAACTGGAAATCTATCCTAGTATTTGAGTAGCCTAAAGTTAAAGGATGATATTTCTTGGTAAGAAACTATGGGATGAACACTTAGAATATTTGCTTGAGTTCTTGGTGTTCTTGCGAAAATTGGCTTGTAGCTTGAGCTTGATGATAATTTCCGTTATTACTCTGAAGGTTTGATCCCATGTTTATAGACCTTGAAATCAAAGAGCCTTTGGAGTGCAATTTGAATTTCAAGCTATTTTTGGTAGCTTGCAAGCGTGACTTGACGTGCTCAGGCAGCCCATGCCCTCTTCATGTATATTTGTCCTTTCTAGTCGTTTGCCATGATACACCATATAGAGATCGGGTTTAGTACATACGTGTTGAGTTCTTATAGCAAGTACACTAATTTGGGCTTTTTAAGTTGACATTCTTCTTGTCTAATTCCTTATGTTTTTGGGTGTGGGTGTATGGGTGTAACGGGTTTGTGGGGTTGAAATCTATAGGGAGGGTGAATAGACTTAGTAGCAAGTAATTTTAATGAGTGCGAGTGAAAGGATTTAACGATATCCGGTTATCTTGATCACTTGGAGAATCTCTTCCAAGGCGTCTATCAATTTGGATTGACGGATAAGTTAACCCATGTGAAATAATTTTGCTCAAATCCGATTTTGAGTGATCCGTTTTTTCGACACAAAGTGTCAAAATTTTGATGCAAAACTAATCCGCTTGAAATATGCATTGGTATCAAAGTGTACAACAGATAATGTATAAAGGCACTTTTGATTTTTTAAGAGGAAACTGATGAAGTTATCTCTCCAACGAATATTTTTTTTTAAAGTGACCTTGGTGAAGTTGTTTTATAAATACTAGTGACCCTCTACATTGAAGGTTACGGGAAATATCAAAGCAACTCAAGAGCTCATTGTATATTGCAAATTGAAGCACTCTAAAACTCTATAATTTCCCAAGTGTTTTTGCTCATTCACTAAGCCTAGATTGATAAGAAATATCAAAGCTTAGTAGAGATATACTAGCCTTTACATTGTTCTTATATAAAGGATATCTCATCCTATTTGAAACCAACCAAAAACCCAAACCTTTTGTTAAGGTAGTTTGTGTGTGTTTTGTTGGTGAGTTGGAGTTGTAAAGAGTTTTTGAGTGTTGGTCCGGTGTAACGATTACACGTGTATGGGGGAATACACGTGTTAGGTGTTTATAAACTTTTTTTTCATCGAGGTCACTTGGGTCGATAAATCAAGATTAGGTTCGAGAATTTTGATCGCTCGAAGTCAAATGTTTGATAATCAATGAATCCGATGTCGAGAGATCCTGAGTTGCTTGGATCAGATAACTAGTTGAGAATTGTGGTCGAATGAATGTTGGCCTTAGATTATACTCGTTTTAAGCTTTTATTTAAAAGACCTTCCCTTTGATTCACTTATGAAACTTGGTGGATTGAGAATATCGATGAAAAGTATGCTTTCAAAATCAAGTCAATGCAATTAAGATACGGATAAGGAAAGCAATAAAGAACACAAAGAATTATAGTGGTTGAGGAGACTCAAGCTCCTACATCCACTCTCTCGACTCTTCACGAGCTTTGGACCTGGTGAAGTTTTTTCTACTGAAGTTTACTTACTCAACCCGACCTTGATACCTCGTAGTTTACTTCTCAATCACACACAAGCTTTCGGACCCCAGAAGCTTACTAACTTCTCCTCTAGAGTTTTTCGACTACTCTGTAGTTTTACTAACTCTTTAAAACTCTACTCACCAACAAAACATCCAAATCAAGGGTTTGGGGTTTTCGGTTGGTTTCAACTAGGATGAGATATACTTTTTACAATGAAATACAATCTGGTTAGGATATCTCATTTGGATAAATCTTATTTAGGCTTAGTAAAGTGAGCTCTCTTCAATATAGAAGCACTTGGGAAATTCAAGGTATTTCCGAGTGCTTTAACTTTTGCAAGAATAAGTTTGAGCTCTTGAGTTATGATAAATGTAACCTACAAATTTTTTTAGGCATCACCAAGGTCACTCTTCCGAAAATGAGAAATGTTGAAACTAACATGTTTTTCATTTGGGGGTCTTCTTGCGGTTGGAAAAATCCTGGCGGCTCTTTTGATTTTACAAAAATGACTTAGTTCCTTTTATGGCATTTGAATTCTGAAATTTGCTATTATGCCGGAACATTGATTTAACCATTTTACGTAATTTTATTTCTCGATCTTGCGTCTTGCGTCATCTTTCTTGGTCTTAATTTCTCGAGTCTTGATTTATCTTGAGAAAATCGAGTCTTGATCGGTTTCTTGAAAGAATATCGCGAGTTCTTTTGGAACTATATCTCTCGACTATACATTTTGCAGATAACATCCTAATACTCTAAAACTGAATCGACTCAATTATCAAGATCATTCTCAACATGTCATACCTGGGGTTTTGGGATCTTAATCAAAATCATATAATCTTTTATTAAATTCATCTCCCAACGGAAGTTATTAAAAAAACTCTAGAGAGAAGTTATTAAGCTACTTTGGTAAACACTTTGTGTGTTTGAGTAATTTGAGGAGGAGAAAACTTTAAATCTGATTGAGTTAGCTTGAAAGTTTTAGGAAGTGGTTAAGGAATTTCTCACGAAGATCGAGAGAGTGGACGAGGAGCTTGCTCATCTTCCAGGATGTGGTTTTTAAAGTTCTTCAGATATTTTGAGAGTGCATCTTTTGTCATCTTGGTCATGAGCTTAAAGCTCATTTCCTCTAGAGATTTTTGTTAGTTTCACCTCTAGAAAATCGATTCCCGGTTTTGTTTCATTTCAAAGACTTAACTCAAGGTTGACTCCTAACTTTTCATTAAACTTTTCTTCCATGGAGGTCATCGATGGTTGTTTTTGTATCTGCCGATTCCCGAAGAATAAGACCTTCCAAAGCTTGATTGGCCAACGCTTTCTTCTATTAAAGATCGCCATTGGCTCAATCTTCTCAAGTTTCTCCATTACGGGGAGTGAGATCAATCTCAGGAAATTCGTCTTTGTTTGATCATCTGACAAACTTCATCTTGAGCTCTAGTCTCCAATTGAAAGTTTTATCGGACAATTGTAATTAAAGATAGTATCATTAACTTTGGCATAATTGTTAATAGTGCGAAAATGTACGAAAGAGTGCTAGTCACCGAGGTTTGAAGTCTCTTTTTTCCATTTGAGATCGATCCTCGGCATCTCCTGTTGGTCCCCATCTCCATCTTTGATTGTTTTCTTCTCAACTAGCTTCCTCGAATGCAAATCGGAACCACGAAGCTTTGTCAGGCAAACATTCTCAAGATCCAAAGAGGATATATATTTCCATCTTTAATGATCTCCTTCCCCCTTGCTCCTCCAATCAATAAATTTGTCGATTTGGAGTAGGTTCAATTCTTGAATGAAGCTCCTTTTAAAATTTCCCCGAGAAATTTTATCCTAACCGAGTGATGTTTTCTGGTTTGGAGATCCTTTTTTTGCTTTCTCATCTCGAATGAATCTTTTCGCTTTGGAGCAAGATCCTTCCGCTTCATCGGTTTTGCTCCTTGCTCCATTTTTGCCTCCAATGAGAACCTTCCCCCTGGTTTGTTGGAAAAAGGTGATTCTACCTTCTTTTCTCTTTTCTCTCGAATGGCTGCTTCTTCACAGTGATGGGCTTGAAGAGAATTTTGGTTTTAGGAATGGGGTTGAATTGGCGAAGATATCCTCCTCCTCTTCGCACATCTCCAAAATATAAGCAATTTTGGTGGCATGGTGGATCTTGTCTTTCATCGTGATTGTCCCATTGACCCTTTTTATGACCTTGGCTTGCTCCGTCACCATCTGAATTAAGAATTTCAGCCAGTTGAAGTCAGTGGTAGGAGATGCCTCGATCGCCGCCATCAATCGAGCTTGGGTACTAATCGCTCAAAACTCCCCCAAGACTCATGATGCACTTGCTCACAATATCCATCAAAACACGATATTGTGGCTTTAGATGCCTCTTATGCAATGTCGCCTCAAATTTAACAGATTCTCAAGAATCGTATCTAGGTACTCTGCTCTCTCCCGACATATACATCGCGGGGATCCTCTCCTCTATCCAGAGCTCAAAGACATCATTCAGATTTTTCGGAATTATGCACAAATCCCTCTCAAAATCGACGTATTTTGACGAATGCTCTAAATGTGATGTGGTAATCGAAGAATGCATACCATCTTCTTCATCTATTCTCAAATTACGGATGAATTGATTACCTCTTTTTGCGAACTCTGATGCGGTAAACTGCGACTAGATGGGTGAGTTTTCATCGAATCATCCGCAGAGCCTCCTCTTACGGCTTTGAGTTGGTTGTGCTTTCAAGTGAGACAACGAACTTCATACGGCTTGTTGGTTATGGCTAATTTTCGAACAAGGTTGGGGCCATTTTAGAGATTGATTTAAGAATTTGAAGATTTAGGGTTTGTAGATTTCGGCAAAAAGATTTTTTTAATTGCAGAGGATTTGGGAACGAAGGGTTTGATAAAATTTTGGCTTGAATGGCTTAAAGGGGTATATATAGCTTCGAGATAGTGGAGAATCATGTTGGTTAGATGAAAAGCAACGGTTGAGATTAATCTCCGATTAATCGGGTATACGAACCGACGATCTCTAAAAAGTAAGCCGCCAAAATATCCTCATTGGTCAATAATGTGGCAGAGCATTAAGTGACTGTTGACCTTCTTCGGAATTTAAAACATTCCTCAGGTGTTTTATATTTATTGCGAATGATTACTGAGTTTTACTTGAGCAATAAATGAGTCGCATGAGTCTTTACTTCTTCAGACTAATTTCCCTCTATCAGTCTTCTTGAAATTGTCCTTGATAAAATGTCGTTAATCTTTCGAGTCTTGAATGGGTTCAAGATGCTCTTGATCTTGACCTTGAAAATCTGAGTTTCACGAGACTCGATTCGGTATTTCCATTTTATCGAGTTTCAAGAGAAATTCGAGAAAGCTTCATGCATCCGAAAATCTTCAATTTTTTGATTTACTCTATACACTGGTTCTAACATCCCTAATTCAATCGAAAGTTCACGAAATCTTGATTCAACCAAAGGTTTAGTCAAGATATCGACTCTTTTGCCCTATCATTATGAATTTTCTCCATCCTTATGTCCTTTTTCTCGACATGATCTCTGATGAAGTGATGTCTGATATCCACATGCTTGCATCTGGTGTTCAATACCGGATTTTGTGAAATAGCAATGGCACTAATGTTGTCACAAAATATTGGTACTTCATTGGCTTCAACTTTATAATCCCTTAATTGTTATGCGAGCCAAAGAAACTTTCCTGCGACCATGTATTCGATAATCTTGGTTGCTTTTTGAGGTTTGTTTCTTTGAAAACCAAGATATCAGCTTGCTTCCTAGAAATTGACAAGTTCCTGTTGTGCACTTCCTGTCAATTCTACAACCTCCGTAGTCAGCATCTGAGTAACCAGTTAATTCAAGGTTATCATCAGCTGGATACCATAATCCTCTATTCACTGTGCCCTTAAGATATCTTAGTATCTTTTTGGCAGCTTCCATGTGACTAGTCTTAGGATTAGCTTGGTATCTTGCACATATCCCAACAGCAAATGTTATATCCGGCCTACTTGTAACGTGAGATAGAGCAATGATCCAATGATTCCTCTATAATCATGATGATTCGATTTGATTTCCGAATCGGGATCCATCTTGTAGTTAGTATTCATAGGAATCCTAAGCGCATTGCAATTTTGTACACCATATTTGGCAATCGGATCTACGGTGTATTTTGCTGGTTGATGAATATTCCTTCCTTTGATTGTTTCACTTGAAGACCTAGAAAGAAATTCATCTCTCCCATCATTGACATCTCAAACTTGCCTTTCATCGGTGTTGAAAACTTTTTCACACGGTGATGGTTTGAGATCCAAAATGATGTCATCAACATATATATCCGAACTAGTAAGATCTCTTCCCCATCCTCTATCCCGAGCAGAGTTCTATCAACAAATCCTTTGACAAAACCATGGTCAAGAAGAAACCGATAAAAAGTATCATACCATGCTGCGGGTGCTTGTTTGAGACCATACAAAGCTTTTTACGAGCACGTAAACTTGGTCATTCTGTTTGAAGCCGGGGAGGTTGTTCTACATAAACCTCTTCTTTAAGCACACCGTTCAGAAATGCACTTTTCACATCCATTTGATAGTATGAACTTCATGCTAAAAGATATGCAAGAAACAATCGATGGCTTCTAGTCTTGCAACAGTGCAAAGGTTTCATCATAATCAAGCCTTCTTCTTGGGAATAACCTTGTGCAACTAGCCTTGCCTTGTTTCTTACAATGTTGTTGCTTTCATCTCTTTTATTCTTGAAAACCCACTTGGTTCCAATGACATTGTGCCTTTCAGGTCTATCTACTAACTCCCATAGTTCATTCCTTGAGAATTGATTCAAATTTCATCTTGCATAAGAATAATCCAATAAGAATCTTGTAGAGCTTCACCAATCTCAAGCAGGTTATTTCTCTGAAAGGAAGCAAATGAATAGTGCACTCTCACCATGGAACCTTCTTGTCTTAACACCTTCGGTTAGATCACCCACAATCGACTTGTAGGATGACTATCTAACCATTTCCTTCTTGATGTTCCCCCTTCAATAATATCCTCAACATTTGAGATGTTAGGTTCGATTAAATCGCACAAACTCGGGGAACACGAGAAAAGGAGAAAGGAATCATCTTCCTCGGGGAAATTCTATTGAGAACATTGTCGAGGCATTTGTTCCCCTTTGGTTGATAGATTCAGAAATTGCCCTCATTTGTGACCACATCTTCATTGGCATCACATACCGAAGTCCAGGCGGTGTCTGTTCAGATTGGTCACCTTTGGAGTGTTGGTTTTTCTGAGGCTCACCATCCCGAGTTCCATTCTCGAACTTCCTTATCTCGAGTCTGAGTCACTCCAATCATAGAATGTGGTGACTTCTTCTTTTCGAGTTCGATGGATGATTTATCTTTTGTTTCGGGCTTAATCTGGTGATCCTCTTAGTCGGTTCATCTGCATCATGTTCTGTTTCTTCGAACACAAATAGATTCATCAAAAACAACATGAGGTGTTTCCTCCACAATAAGAGTCCTCTGATTTGTAAACTCGAAAGTTTTTCTTGACTTCCGAATATCCTAAGAATATTCCTTCATCGACTTTTACTATCAAAAGTTTTCAACTGATCTTTACCATTATTGTGTATGAAACACTTGCAAATAAACACACGAAAAAAAAGAAACAAGAGGCTTTCTTTCATTCCAAAGCTCATAGGGTGTTTTTCCTTGACTCTTGGTCAAGCATGGATGCGATGCGAGAGTAGCATCGGTGTTGGCAACTTGACCCCAAAATCTTTTAGGAATGTAAACACTATCATAATCCTTGCTTCTTTCGAGTCATGTTCCTCCTTTCAAAGAACACCATTCTGTTGAGGGGTCCTTGCGGTGATGTTTCATGTGAAATTCCATTCTCTGCACAATAATCAGATATGATATGATTTATGATTTCAGTTCCATTGTCAGATCTGATTTTGACCACACTCAGATTTTTCTCAATACTGAGCCTTTTCAGTAACTCTGGCAGCTTTATCTGAGTCTCTTTCTTACTGAGTAAGAATATGACCCAAGTATATCTCGAGTAGTCATCAACTACTACCAATGTGTATTTCCTGCCATTAGTGCTTACGGTGTTATAGGACCAAAAAGATCCATATGTAGTAAATCAAGTATTCTTTCAAGGTAGAAACCTCAACTTTACTTTTAAATGATGCTCTTATCTTTTTTCCTTTTCGCGCACGCATCACAAATATGTTCCTTCTTGAACACTTTCGTTAGGCAACCCTCTCACAAGAGCTAATCTTGCAAGCTTGTTCGGGGGTTTTGAAATTTAGGTGATTCATTCTTTTATGCCATAACCAACTGGTATCTGTGGAACTTTTAGCAACTAAACATGTATCTTTAGGAGCAGAACTCCAATCAGCAAGATACACATTCCTTTTTCTTGTACCAGTCAGTAAAACTTTCTGTGATGTATCATTTTTTACAAAACATAAGTTTTTAGAGAACTCAACATTGAAACCCTTATCACGAATTGGCTAATTGAAAGCAAATTATGCTTCAATCCGAATACATATGAAACACCATGGATATGAATCGAGTCGATTTCAAAGGTTCCATATCCTTGATCATCCTTGGAATTATCTCCAAAAGTGATCGTGGGCCTCTTTGTTCAACATAGTCATTTGAGTGTCTTCTTGTATCTGTCATATGTCTTGAACATCCTTTGTCAAGATACCAAATATCGAGGAGCTTTTTTCATCTCTGCTCATCGATTGCCATGTGATCATTAGTCGGTTTAGTGCCATTGTTTTTCCTCTGAAAAAGCAGATCAATTCTTAGGTACCCAATTTGTGTAGGGTCCTACAAGGTTAGATGTACCTTTCGGAATCCAAATCTGCCTGACAACTTTAATCACTTTAGAGTGGCTAATTTGTCTTCCATAAACATCAACATACACATCTACTACTCTGGGTGCCTTAGCGACTTTTTTGTGTATGTGTGCTAGCTTTTAGCATGAACATGGGCTTTTGAATTCTTCTTTGGTTCAGGCCTTTTGTTGGATGCTTGGGCTTTTTGTGCGACCCGGTCTAAATCTTTGTTGACTCGGGTTGGATAACCTTTACCTTTAGGCAAGTGAGGTTCGGGTTATGCATCTTTGAAATCTGGTCTTTCGATTGTCTTGAGGACTTGGTCTCTTTGATTGAGAATGTCTCTGTTGAGTGTTTCTCATCCGAGGATTCCTCGATGGTTCGGTGTGGAGCCTTTCAGATTTGCATTCTTATCCCGAGGCTATGAAGTACTTGCTGAAACATTCAATCGATCGCTTTCGGGTTTTCTAGCCTTCACCGAGGTTTAGTCTTTCTAACTTTGATCATTCGGTTTCTTTGAAACCATAGGTCCTTTTCCTTGTCTACAACCTTGGGCATTACTTGACTTGAAGTGTAGGTGCCTTTGGTTTTACAAAGATAGTCTTCTTGCTACATGATGCAAACATTCGAGATGACCTTGTGAGGTTCCCCTCGAGTGTATCCCAATCCAGTTTTTTATAGTGGCAGATCTCTGGTAACTCGAATTTCATCTATCACATTAGATGCTTTATTCAATAGAGTTAACTCTTACGTGCACTATCCTCACGATTCTGTAGAGTTTTATGCTTCTCAAAGAGGTCATTGAACTTCGATTACGATTAAATTGAATCTCTTGATTGGATTTCTCTAGCTTTTCGATTAGGGACATGATCAACTTCTCTTTCTTTCGAGAGTTGTACTTTCGAACATCCATTCATCAAGTAGCTCCCATTAATTAAGAAGTGATCTCGGTTTTGCTAGAGTCTTTTCGATTTTAGATTTTACGCATTCGGTTCCTTATTACGCTCTTGAGTTTTATTTAGCGAGTCCTTGCAAAAAACAAAGATAGTCCTTCATCAGATTCTCAAAAGAATCCATCGAGTCAAAATATTTTTTTCGGTGGAACTTGAAAACTCTTGTGCTAGTGTAGGAGCAACAACAGAGATGCGAGAAGAGTTTACCTCCTCAATGGCCATCAGACGGATGTCATCACTTTCCTTTGTCGAGAATATCTCATCGAAGAGCTAGATTCCTCCTCGAGTGTTCTTCTTACGCAACCATGGCATTTTTGCTTGAGAACTTCGGTCTCTTTTTAGCTTGTCTTTCTCTTCTCTCCTTAGCACTCAACTCGGACAATCATCTTTGGAAGTGACCTTTCTTCCGGCAATTATAGCATCTGTTGGCATCATCATCCCGATCATTTTCTTCTTTGGACTTGGAGTCCTTCTTTACGGATGAAGATCCTTGACTTTCAGTCCTTATTCTTCTCGGTTGATCGTCCTCGGGTTTTTTTTTCGGTACTGTGGTTCTGTAATAGCTTTTGTATTTTCCAAATCTACTATTAAGTCTGTCAAACCTCCTTGCCATCGGTGCTAGCTTTTCCTCAAGCTCATCGATGTTTGGCATGGGGTTCTCGACTCTCTAGTTTTTCTGAGGTTTTATCTTTGGCTTTTAAAGCCACATTCTTACTTGATGAAGAATCATCTTTGCTGTCAGCCTTTTTGGATTTCTTATCAATTACAAATTCATAGGCTTTCAGCTCAGAGAAGACTTGTTGGTATGGCATTGAACTAATGTTCTTGGTGTTTTCAATCACCACTGCATGAATATCCCATTTTTTAGAAAGACCTCTAAGAATTTTCAATGCCACTTCTCTTTGTGGATATTTCTTTCCAAGTCGTTTAGATCATTCATGATGCTAGTGAATCGACTTCCAATTTGTCTATTGATTCACCATCATCCATTTCAAAAACCTGTCAAACTTTCCAATTGCCCTTTGAAAGTTTGTTTTCTTTTATATGATTTGTGCCTTGGCACATAACAGCTAGTGTATCCCATATCTCTTTAGCAGTATTACAGTGAGAGATCATTCCCATCACACCATCATCAATTGTACTGTATAGTGTGTCTTTTGCAATGTATTCTAGATTGACTAACTTTCTCTCCTCAGGAGTTAGTTGGTCATCGGACTTAGAAAAATTCTGCTCTAGGATCAATTCTCTCCTCTTACGTAATTGCAGGATTCACCACAATGAAATTTGAATGGTCCTTGAGAAACCACTCTCCACATACGCTCATGTTTGGAATCTGAGATGAGCCCTGCATTCTCGATCTCCATAGATCATAGTTCTCTCTTGAGAACATGGGAAGTTTTTAGAAGACATTTTTTCCGATCTTTTGAAAAGAAATTTTTTTTTCAAACAAATAAGATCGATTCGGATAGACCACAAGTATTTTTGAAATGAAACATTGGTCAACACAAAGAGGTGGTCAAGTTGAACCCTTTGCTCGATACCACTTGTTGGTCGGTGTAACGAGTCTTACACACGTGTATGGGGGAATACACGTGTTCAGTGTTTTTAAAACTTTTTCTTACTGAGGTCAGCTTGGGTCAGATAATCCTGAAGATTAGGTTCTGAGAAGCACAGATCGCTCTGAGTCAAAGTCTATCGAGGCGGTGATTCGAGTCGCTTTCGGATACCTCGGATAATCCCAACCGAATCTCGAGTGTCGAGAGATCCGAGTTGCTTGGATCGGATAACTAGCTTCTTGAATCCTCGGAAGAGAGTTGGTTTGATAACTATCTGTTCTAGCTACTCGATTCAAAGGAGAATGGTTGGTTTAGATTATACTCGCGTTTTAAGCTTTGCTGAAAAAACCTTCCCTTTATGAAATAGTGATTAGGCTGTGATTCACTTATGCAACTTCAGTGGATTGATTCCAACTGAATATCAGTGAAAAGTATGCTTTCAAAATCAAGTCAATGCAACAGTTAAGCACAGATAAGAAAAGCAATAAAGAACACAGCAGTTATAGTGGTTCAGAGACTCAAGCTCCTACATCCACTCTCTCGACTCTTTAGAAATTCACTATCAACTTCGAGCTTTTCGACTACCTCGTAGTTTACTTACTCAACTCGGCCCTGAGTTTTCTGACTACTCCACGTAGTTTACTTACTCAACCCGACCTTGAGTTTTCTGACTACCTCTGTAGTTTACTTACTCAATCACACACAAGCTTTCAGACTACCCCTGTAGCTTACTAACTTCTCCTCTAGAGTTTTCTGACTACTTCGCGTAGTTTACTAACTCTTTACAACTCTACTCACCAACAAACACACTCCAACTACCTTCTCAAGGGTTTGGGGTTTCTCGGTTGGTTTCCAACTAGGATGAGATATCCTTTACAATGAAACACAATGCAAAGGGTTAGGATATCTCGACTAAGCTTTGGATAAATCTTATCAAGCTAGGTTTAGTAAAGTGAGCTCTCTTCAATATAGAAGCACTTGGGAAATTCAAGGTATTTCGAGTGCTTTAACTTTTGCAAGAATAAGTTTGAGCTCTTGAGTTGCGTATAAATTTCCCGTAACCTTACAAAGTAGAGGGTCACCAGTATTTATAGGCATACACCAAGGTCACTCTTGAAAACTATCCATTGGAGAGATAGCTTCGTGAGTTCCCTCTTATGGTGTGTGAGAAACGGCTATATTTAGGGTTTGAAACTCCCTAACA
The DNA here is from genome assembly GCA_037126765.1 of Stenogyne calaminthoides. NCBI lineage: Eukaryota > Viridiplantae > Streptophyta > Magnoliopsida > Lamiales > Lamiaceae > Stenogyne > Stenogyne calaminthoides. Next base: position 29,394,839 of record JBBCBC010000007.1, on the reverse strand, counting down.
TGTTTTAGGCAATAGCCTTTCATGTAGCCGGTCTTCAATTTTTTGATCTGGAACTTTCGTACATCGACATCTTTTTGGTGGCTTGACACATCCTTTGTCGATTGTCGGTATGGGTGCGATGTCGTCTTCCTCTTTTTGACTTTTGTCTTCGTTAAAGGTAGACACCTTCAAGCGGCTCTTTTTGGTTACAAACTCTTAGTTTGATATAACCTTAACAACACTTCTGACTTAGTTCCTTTTGTCTGCATTTGAATGTCTTGGCAATATCTAACTTTCTAAGGCATCGCGTTTCTCTCAGTATTACATCCTTCAGATAGATATATTCGATTGCCTCGGAACATTCAGTTCATCTTGAGCATTGAAGACATTCTTTGAGTCTTGATAATTCTTGTGCTTCGATATTCTTGATCTTGATTTCTCGATCTTGAGGTCTTGCGTCTTGAGTCTTGAGTCTTGTGGTCTTTTGAGTCTTGATTTATCTTGGACCGATATCTCGAGTCTTCATCTTTGAGTCTTGATTCTCGATTTCATCTTGAGTCTTGATATCTCGATTTTCATCTTGAGTCTTGAGACTTCAGTTTCTTGAAACATATCTTGAGTTCTTGAGTCTTGAACCTATCTGAACTATATCTGCACGACTATACATTTTGCGAGATAACATCCCGAATACTCTAAAAAGCTGAATCGACTCAATTATCAAGATAATTACGAACATGTCATACTCGGGGGTTTTGGGATCTTAATCAAAATCATATAATCTTTTATTAAATTCATCTCCCAACGGTGAGTTAGCGAGAAAAACTCTAGAGAAGAAGTTAGTAAGCTACTTGTGGTAGTCACGAACACTTGTGTGTGTTTGAGTTAGTAAGGCTGCAGTGAGTCACCCGGAAAACTCAAAGTAGAAAAAGTGAGTAAGCTTCTGAGTGAGTTAGTTAGCTGACTTTTAGGAAGTGGTTAAGGAATTTCTCGAAGATCGAGAGAGAGTGGGCGTAGGAGCTTGAGTCTCGAACCACTATAATTCTTTGTGTTGTTTTGCTTTACATCTTGCATTATTATACATTTGCATATTTTTCCTTTGAAAGCATAGTTCATCGATATTGGTTGGAACCAATCCAATCGAACTTGCATTAAACCGATCCACACCATAATCATTGTTTTATTAAAAGGAAGATTTTCAAAGAAAGCTAAAACGAGTATAAACTTAGGGCCAACCATTCAAGCACACTTGAGTAGCTAGAAACGAGATAGTTACCAAAAACCGAACTAACTCTACCGAGGGTTTGATGAAGATAATTATCGATCCAAGCGCCTCAGATCTCGATAAACTCGAGGCTCGGTTGGGCTAATCTGAAGCTTCAAAGCATTTCAGGATCATTGTCTCAGTAGACTTTGACTCAGGGCAATCCGTGCTTCTCATGGCAAAATCATCAGGATAACCTGACCCATCTGACCTTAGTGAAAGAAAAGTTTTAAAATCATCGAACACGTGTATTCCCCCATACACGTGTGAGACTCATTAGCTTGGGACCAACAAGTGGTATCGGAGCGGTGGTTCATTTTGACCACTTGCTTTGGTAGCCATAGTCTATTTTTATTTGAAAGACTTTGGTGGTCTCTGAATAGATCTGTTCTTCGATATCTTACAAGGCTCGATCATCATGCCTTCTAAGAAACTTCCTATGTTCTCTGTTGAGAGCTATAACCTATGGAGATTTAGAATGCAGGCTCAAATCGTATTCAAAACATGAAAGAATGTGGAGAGTGGTTTCAAGGACCATTCAAATTTCTTGTTGTGAATCCAGAATCAACGATCTTTGAGAGGAATGATCCGAGATGAATTTTCAAAAGTCGATGATCAACTTACTCGATGAGAGAAAGTTGGTCAATCTGGACTACATTGCTAAAGATACTTTGTATAGCACTATTGATGATGGTGTTATGGGGATGATTTCTCACTGTGAAACTGCAAAAGAAATATGGGACACACTTGCTATTATGTGTCAATGCACAGATCATATTAAGGAAAACAAACTTTTTGTTGCTATTGGAAAGTTTGATAGCTTTGAAATGGAAGATAGTGAATCCATTGACAAACTTGAGGTCAGATTCACTAGCATCATGAATGATCTGAGTGCTCTTGGGAAAAGGTACCCACAGAGAGAAGTGGCACTGAAAATTCTTAGAGGATTATCTAAGAAATGGGATATACACACTGTGGTGATTGAAAACACCAAAAAAATTGATTCCATGCCATATCAACAAGTTTTCTCCGAACTGAAAGCATATGAGTTTGTGATTGACAAGAAAACTAAGAAATCTGACAGCAAAGATGATTCTTCATCTAGCAAGAATGTGGCTTTCAAAGCCAAAGAGAAATCCTGTAAGTCTAGAGAGTCTGAGAACTCACTTGCCAAAAATTAGAATGAGCAGGAGGATAAGCTAGTACTGATGGCAAGGAGGTTTGAAAGACTCAATAGCAGATATGAGAAATATAAGAAATATTACAGGAATCACAGGTACAAGAGAGACTCAGAAGCTGAGGACAGATACATTGAGAAAAGGAAGGACCAGAAAGCTGAAGGATCCTCATCCAAGAAGAAGGACTCCAAGACCAAGGAGGAAAGTGATCAGGATGATGATACCAACAGATGCTACAACTAATAGAAGAAAGGTCACTTTCAATATGATGGTATCTGAATTTGAGTGTAAAAAGAAAGAAAGGAAAGACAAGCCAAGAGAGCGGGAAGATCTCCAAAGAAGAAAGCTATGATTGCGAAGAAGAGGAAGAACATTACAAGAAGGTTCCAGTTCCTCGAGATGAAATTTTCTCTCGAAAGGATGTGATGATGATGTACGTCTTATGGCCATGGAGGAGGTAAATTCTTCTATCTCTGTTGTTGCTCCTACACAAGCACATGAGTTCTCAAGTTCAACTCAAGAATGTGATAACTTTGACTGATGGATTCGTTTGAGAATCTTATGAAGGACTATTACGTGTTACAAGAACTACTCATTGAAACTCAAGAGCGAGAACAAAAGGAACCGATGGCGAGAATCAAGTGGAAAGACTCTAAAAATGCTGAGATCACTTCTCAATTGATGGGAACTACTGATGAACTGGATTTTCTGAAAGTACAACTCTCAGAAAAAGAGAAAGTGATAGAGATCCTGAATGTAAAATTAGAGAAATCCACTAAAGAGATTCATCTTATCAGAACTGAGTTCAATGACCTCTTTGAGAAGCATGAAACTCTAAAGAAATGTGAGGATAGTGCGCAGAGAAAGTTAGCTCTAATGAATTCTGCATCTAAAGTGATAGATGAAATTCAGAGTTATCAAATGTTGGGATATTTTAGTTTTGATAAGTTATGCCAAAACATTATTAACTTGTGTTATTCAAGCTATTCTACAGATAACAAGTTAAGGGGGAACGAAAAAACAAATTGAGGGGGAACTCAAGAAATCAGAAGAAGGTGATCGAGATCAGACGAGGCTGCAGACGAGACTGATCGAGATCATACGAATTAGATGAGTTCGAGTTATACGAAATGAGCAAATCAGAAGAAAAGAAAAAGCTAAAGCCAGCAAATCAGAAGAGAAGGTTGCAGATCGGAAAATGAGCAAAAGAGACTGATCAAGATCAGAAGTGGTCGAGATTAGATATGAAGATGAGCAGATGAGACTGATCGAGATCAGACGTGATCGAGATCAGATATGATAAACTGATATGCTAACCTAATGCAGATGACCTAATGTTATCCTGAGATGATCCTGAAGATATGTTGATCGATCAATCGAAATTTGATCGGATCGCAAAGAAGAAATCGATAGCTCGAGTCAATGTGACCGAGGGTCGGGATATCTGATCAGAGAATGAACTCAAGAAGCCCGAAAGTGTCGGTATACTGCCCGATCGCATAAGGTCCGCCAAGAGAAGTCTCTTTGAATCAAGAACCTGAGACTCAGTAAGTTACTGAAGAACCTGAAGGCTCAGATAACCTGAAGGTTCAGATAGCTCAGATAACCTGAAGGCTTAGATGAACCTGAAGACTCAGATAAACCTAAAGACTCAGTAAGTTATTGAAGAACCTGAAGGCTCAGATAACCTGAAGGTTCAGATAGCTCAGATAACCTGAAGGCTCAGATAACCTGAAGGTTCGGGATAGCTCGAGATAACTGAAGGCTCGAAGACAGAATCGAGATCGTGGAGACTTTAAGATCTCAAGAATATAGCCGTTAGATTCAGCTGACGTGGACCAATGAGAGGAAGACGACAAGCCTGAAAAAACTGTAAAAAGCCACAGAGTAGTATGGATTTGAATGTGATTCTCTCCAACGGTAACATTCAAATCAACACTATAAATACAAGTTCTTCCATCATTATCAAGGGTGGATGCGTGAGGAAAGTGAGTGAAAAACACCATTGATGCTACAGAGCTAAGAAGATATGGGTTCCAGTAGTTCCCAGCCAAGGTCGTGTGCCAGATGATGCGAGTCCTGAAATATGGCCTGATCGTAGCACAACTAAGGCATCAACACAACTACAGAGCCAAATCATCGAGCATCTCCACCATAGAACAGAGAGCTAGAAATACACGCATATATTCAAGAGTGTTCTACCCTAGATCTAAGCGCAAATGCTATATCCTAAGCATAGAGAGATTTTCCCATCCTTAGCATTTAGGCTAAACAAATGCAAGGTAAAATCTCAACCTAGTTGGAAACCAAACAAACCTTACCCAAATCAGTTTGATAAGATAAGTTTGTAGGTGAGTGTGAACTCGGTAAACATCTATCGGCAATCCCGTGAGGGTGATAAGTCCCGCTTGAGTGTGAACTCGGTTAACATCTATTGGCAATCCCGTGAGGGTGATAAGTCCCGCTTGAGTGTGAACTCAATAAACATCTCGGCACTCCCGTGAGGGGTATAAGCCCCACAAGTTAAGTTTGATTAAGGTTCCCCTGTGTTAAGGGAAGAGTGGACGTAGGACGGGTTTCGTCCGAACCACTATAAAATATCGTGTGTTCTTTACTGCTTTATGTTCTTACTTGTCATATGCATTCGATTATAAGCAAAACAAGACACATCGTTCTTAAAAGAAAAAAAATTGGTATCACCATTCCCTCACCCCTTTTTTATATGAATCGCACGAAATAATTCGCTTCCGCACGCGCAAAATCGGTTTTCTAATTGGGACCTTCAATTGGTATCAGAGCTGGGAGTTCAACAGATCACTATTTTTAAAGTGACCACCTGAACTGATCTATTTTTTTTAAACAAAAACCTGATCTCTGTAAATACCTTTTTTTTAAATGTTTTGGCGTCATTATCAAAAAGGGGGAAATTGTTGGGATATTTTAGTTTTGATAAGTTATGCCAAAACATTATTAACTTGTGTTATTCAATCTATTCTACAGATAACAAGTTAAGGGGGAACGAAAAAACAAATTGAGGGGGAACTCAAGAAATCAGAAGAAGATGATCGAGATCAGAAGAGGCTGCAGACGAGACTGATCGAGATCAGACAAATTAGATGAGTTCCAGAGTTAGCTGATGAGCTGAGCAAATCAGAAGAAAAGAAAAAACTAAAGCCAGCAAATCAGAAGAGAAGGTTGCATATCAGAAAATGAGCAAAAGAGACTGATCAAGATCAGACGTGGTCGAGATCAGATATGAAGATGAGCAGATGAGACTGATCGAGATCAGACGTGATCGAGATCAGATATGATAAACTGATATGCTAACCTAATGCAGATGACCTGATGCTATCCTGAGATGATCCTGAAGATATGTTGATCTAATCAGTCGAGCTGATCAGATCAGGCAAAGAAGAAATCAGATAGCCCGAGTCAATGTGACCTGAGGGTCAGGATGTCTGAATTGAGAACCGAACTTAGTAAGCCCGAGTGTCAATTATGCTGATCGAGACAAAGGTCCGGCCAAGAGAAGTCTCTTTGAATCAAGAACACGAGACTCGATGAAGTTCTTGAAGAACTCAAGGCTCGGATAACTGAAGGTCGGATATCTCAGATAACTCAAGGCTCGGATGAACTCAAGACTCAGATAAACTCAAGACTCGATGAGAGTTCTCAAGAACACGAAGGCTCGAGATAACTGAAGGTTCAGATAGCTCGGATAACTGAAGGCTCAGATAGAACTGAAGATCCTGAGACTCAGAAGATCCTGAAGAATATAGCTGTTAGATTCAGTTGACGTGGACCAATGAGAGGAAGACGACAAGCCTGAAAAAGCTACAAAAAGCCACATAGTAGTATGGATTTGAATGTGATTCTCTCCAACGGTAACATTCAAATCCTCACTATAAATACAAGTTCTTCCTTCATTATCAAGGGTGGATGCGTGAGGAAAGTGTGTGAAAAACACCATCGATGCTACAGAGCTAAGAAGATATGGGTTCCAGTAGTTCCCAGCCAAGGTCGTGTGCCAGATGATGCGAGTCCTGAAATATGGCTTGATCGTAGCACGACTAAGGTATTCAACACAACTACAGAGCCAAATCATCGAGCATCTCCACCATAGAACACAGAGCTAGAAATACACGCATATATTCAAGAGTGTTCTACCCTAGATCTAAGCACAAATGCTATATCCTAAGCTTAGAGAGATTTTCCCATCCTTAGCATTTAGGCTAAACAAATGTAAGGGAAAATCTCAACCTAGTTGGAAACCAAACAAACCTTACCCAAATCAGTTTGATAGGATAAGTTTGTAGGTGAGTGTGAACTCGGTAAACATCTATCGGCAATCCCGTGAGGGTGATAAGTCCCGCTTGAGTGTGAACTCGGTAAACATCTATCGGTAATATCGTGAGGGTGATAAGTCCCGCTTGAGTGTGAACTCAATAAACATCTCGGCCATCCCGTGAGGGGTATAAGTCCCTCAGGTTAAGTTCGGTTAAGGTTCCCCTGTGTTAAGGGAAGAGTGGACGTAGGACGAGTTTCGTCCGAACCACTATAAAATATCGTGTGTTCTTTACTGCTTTATGTTCTTACTTGTCATATGCATTCGATTATAAGCAAAACAACACACATCGTTCTTAAAAGCGAAAAATTTGGTATCACCATTCCCTCACCCCTGTTTTATATGCATCGCACGAAATGATTTGCTTCCGCACACGCAAAATCGGTTTTCTAATCGGGACCTTCATCAAAGACCTGCAACTATAAAAGCTGGATTGGGATACATTCCAGGGGGAACCTCACAAGGTCTTCTGAATGATGCTTCTAGTAGCACCAAGACTGTCTTTATTAAACCAGTGGCATCTAATCTTCTTACTGAAGAACTGCCCAGAGTTTTAGACAAGGGTAAAGGACCTATGGTTTCAGAAAAACTGAAGGTTCAGGGAAGAAAGCCCAACCTCAGGAAAAGGCTAGAAAACCTGAACACTGAGTAGAAAATTTTCAGGCCAGTACTTCAAAGCCTCAGGCTAAGAATACCAACCTAAAGAGATCTGCACTGAACCATCAGAGGAATTTTCAGAAGAGAAACACTCAGCAGAGATATTCTCAACTGAAAAGACCAAGTCCTCAGATTACTGAAAGACCCCAATTTCAGTACAGGAAACCTAGACCCTACTTGCCTAAGGGTAAAGGTTTCATGAACCCAAGTTAGCAGAGACAGAGACCAGCTGCACAAAAGCTAAGACACTTGAACAAACGACCTGAACCCAAGAAGAACTCTAAGGCTCATGTTCATGCTAAGGCTGGCACTCATACACAGGATACTGCTAAGGCACCTAGGGTGGTGAATGTGTATGTAGATGTTTATGGGAGACAAATCAGCCACTCTAAAGTAATTAGAGTTGTTAGGCAGATTTGGGTTCCAAAAGGTACAACTAACCTGGTAGGACCCTACACCAAATGGGTACCTAAGAACTGATCTGTTTTTCAGGTGAAGGAAAAGGGCACTGAGCTGAATGAAAACAACATAGCACTGATGAGTGGAAATTAATTGGCTCCTGCTATATGGTATCTGGACAGTGGATGGTCAAGACATATGACAGGATATAAGCAACTAATCACTGACTATGTTGAGCAAAAAGGCCCTCAGATCACATTTGGAGACAATTCCAAAGGACAAACTGAAGGATATGGAACTCTTGAAGTTGACTCTGTTCATATCTATGGTGTTTCATATGTGTCTGGTCTAAAGCATAACTTGCTTTCCATCAGTCAATTCTGTGACAAAGGATTCAGTGTTGAGTTCTCAAAGAACTTATGTTATGTAAAAGACAATACTTCACAGAACATTTTACTGACTGGTACTAGAAAAGGAAATGTGTATCTTGCTGATTGGAGTTCAACTCCTAAAGATACATGTTTGGTTGCAAAAAGTTCCACTGATACCAGTTGGTTGTGGCACAAAAGAATGAATCACTTAAACTTCAAAACACTGAACAAACTTGCAAGATTAGCACTTGTAAGGGGGTTACCCAATGAAGTGTTCAGTAAAGATCATGTATGTGATGCTTGTTAGAAAGGAAAACAAATCAGAGCATCTTTCAAAAGCAAAGTAGATGTTTCTACTGATAGAATACTACAACTGTTACATATGGATCTCTTTGGTCCAGTAACACATGTGAGCACAAATGGAGAAAATACACACTTGTGGTAGTTGATGACTACTCTAGATACACATGGGTCATATTCTTACTCAGTAAGAAAGAGACTCAGACAAAACTAGAATCAAAAAGGCTCAAGATTGAAAAAGAATCTGAGTGTGGTCAAAATAGATCGGATAAAGGAACCGAAGTTTATCAATCATATCATATCGATTATTATGCAAAGAAATGGAATAGCTCATGAAACATCACCGCAAGGACCCCACAACATAATGGTGTTCTTTGAAAGAAGAAAGCAGGACTCGAAAGAAGTTCGCAAGGAGAATGATTTGAAGTTCGATATTCCTAAGAGATTTTGAAATCGGAAGTTATCAACACCGCATGCTACTCTCGAGAACAAATCCATGTTGACCAAGAACCAAGGAAAAACCCCATATGAGCTGTGGAATGAAAGGAAGCCTCTTGTTTCTTTCTTTCTTGTGTTTGGTTGCAAGTGTTTCATACACAATAATGGTAAAGATCGGTTGAAAACTTTTTTGATAGCAAAAGGCGATGAAGGGATATTCTTAGGATATTTCAAGTCAATAAAAACCTTGAGTTTACAAACGTAGGACTCTTATTGTGGAAGAAACACCTCATGTTGTTTTTTGATGAATCTACTTGTGTTCGGAAGAAAACAGAACATGACTCGGGGAGAACCGATCAAGAGAATCACCGGACTTAGCTGAAAAAAAGAATGATAAAACATCCTCTCGAATCAACGAAAAAGAAGAAGTCGGACACTTTCTATGAATGGAGTGAATCGGACTCGCAGACACAAAGAAGTTCGAGGATGGAAAAACTCGGGATGGTGAGACTCGGGATGGAAATTCTCCTTTGAAGGAAAGCCAACACACTGAAGCTGACCAATCTAAACATACACCAGTTCAGACTCAGGTATGTAATGTCGATGAAGATGTGGTCACAACTGAGGCAAACTCTGAATCTATCAACCAATAGGGAACAAATGTCTCTGACAATGTTCTGAATGGAATTTCCCCTGAGGAAGATGATTCTCTTTCTCCTTTTTGTTGTTGTTCCCGAATTTAATGAACTACGAACCTAACATTTACGATGTTGAGGATACTCTTGAAGGGGAACATCCAGGGAGAAAATGGTTGGATAGTCATCCTACAAGTCAGATTGTGGGTGATCTATCAGATGGTGTCAAAACAAGAAGGTTCCATGGAGAAAGTGCTTTGTTCTGCTGCTTCCTATCTGAAAAAGAACCTACTGAGATTGAAGAAGCTCTACAAGATTCATTTTAGATTACTGCTATGCAAGAAGAGCTGAATCAGTTCTCAAGGAATGAAGTTTGGGAGCTAGTGGATAGACCTAAGAGACACAATGTGATTGGATCTAAGTGGGTGTTCAAGAATAAGAGAGATGAAAACAACAACATTGTGAGAAACAAGGCAAGGCTAGTTGCACAAGGTTATTCCCAAGAAGAAGACTTGGATTATGATGAAACCTTTGCACCTGTTGCAAGACTAGAAGCTATCAAATTGTTTCTTGCATATGCTGCTCACATGAAATTCACAGTCTATCAGATGGATGTGAAAAGTGCATTTCTGAATGGTGTGCTTAACGAAGAGGTTTATGTGGAACAACCTCTTAGTTTCAGACAGAATGACCAAGTTTACAGGCTCAGGAAATCCTTGTATGGTCTTAAGCAAACACCCCGAGCATCGTATGATACCCTTTCTCTGTTTCTTACTGGCCATGATTTTATCAAAGGAACTGTTGGTAGGACTCCGTTCAGGATAGAAGATGGGAAAGACATCTTACTTGTTCAGATTTATGTAGATGACATCATATTTGGATCTCCAAATCATCAGCTGTGTGAAAAGTTTTCTACCCTGATGAAAGGAAAGTTTGAGATGTCAATGATGGGGGAGATGAATTTCTTTCTTGGACTTCAGGTGAAACAAACTAAGGAAGGAATTTTCATCAATCAAGCAAAATACACCAGAGATCTGATTGCAAAGTATGGTGTACATAATTGCAATACAGTTAGAATTCCTATGAATACTAACTACAAGATGGATCCTGATCCTGAAGGAAAATCAGTAAATCACACTAATTATAGAGGGATCATTGGATCACTGCTATATCTCACAGCAAGTAGGCCTGATATAACATTTGCTGTTGGGATATGTGCAAGATACCAAGCTAATCCTAATGCTAGTCACATGGAAGTTGCCAAAAAGATTCTGAAATATCTTAAAGGCACTGTGAATAGAGGATTATGGTATCCAGCTGATGATAACCTTGAATTAACTGGTTATTGAGATCCGATTATGGAGGATGTAGAATTGATGAAGTCTACCACAGGAACTTGTCAATTTCTTGGAAGTAAACTGATATCATGGTTTTCAAAGAAACAAACCTCAAGAGCAACCAAGACTCTTCAAGAAATTTGAATACATGGCTGCAGGAAGTCACAGCACAAGATGTTGGGATATTTTAGTTTTGATGAATTATGCTAAAAACATTATCAACTTGTGTTTTTGAAGCCGATTTGAGATAACAAGTTGAGGGGGAACGAGAGAACAGATTGAGGGGGAACTCACTTAAATCGCATTTAAGATGATCGAGATCAAACGAGGTCAGAGATCTAGACCGACGAGATCGGATGAGTAAGATGAGTTCGAAAGTTAATCGATGAGCCGAGCAAATCAAGAGAAGAAAAGCTAAGCTAAACCGATCGTAAGATCGATGACCGTAATGCGAACTGATCCGATGATCGGAAGAACAATGAGCCGATATGGTGATCGGTAAGAGCGCATAAGCCGATCAAAAAGAAATTGACTAGAAGATCAAGAGAAGGTTGCAGATCGGAAGAGGAGGATGAGATGAGATCGACGAGATCGACGTGATCAAGATCGGATATGAAGATGAGCAGATGATCAAGATCGACGTGATTGAGATCGGATGTGCTAAACTGATATGCTAAACCTAATGAATGACTCGATGCTATCCTGAGATATTGATCTCAAGTCATGTTCATCGAGAATCGAACGCCATCGATAATCGATAGCTTGAGTCAAAGTGACCTGAAGGTCAGGATGTCTGAATTCAGAGAGTTGAACTCAATCACCGAGTGTCAAGATGCCCGATCGCATAAGGTCCGCCAAGAGAAGTCTTTTGAATCAAGTATCCCGAGGCTCGATAAACCCGAGGCTTAGATGAGAAATCGAGACTCGGATAAACTCAAGACTCAGATAGAATGAAGACTCAAAAGATGTCTCTAAAGACCTTTGAGACTCAGAGAATCTGAATGATTCAAGGCGAGGAATCGAGGAATATAGCCGTTAGAATCGGTGACGTGGACTAATGAGAGGAAGACAACCACCAAGAAGTTTCAATTTGTACTTACAAGAATAGTATGGATTTGAATGTGATTCTCTCCAACGGTAACATTCAAATCCACACTATAAATACAAGGTCTTTCATCATTCTAATGTGTGGATGCGTGGAGATTATAGCACGAGATGCTACAGAGCCAAAGAGAGTTATATCCAAAGCATTCCCACCCTAGAACACAAGTCTGTAGATATAAAAATTTGTTCAAGAGTGTTCTAGAACCCAATCTAAGCAACCCACGATGTATCCTAAGCTTAGAGAGATTTTCCCAACCTTAGCATTGAGGCTAAACAAATGTAAGGGAAAATCTCAACCTAGTTGGAAACCAAACAAACCTTACCCAAATCAGTCGGTTAAGTTTGTAGGTGAGTGTGAACTCGGTAAACATCTTGCAATTCCGAAAGGGAGGGTAGGCAATCCTGAGTGAGGGTGATAAGTCCCGAGGCGAACCCGAGAGGGTGATAAGTCCAGTTTGAGTGAGAACTCGTTAAATATCTAGAGGCGAGCCCGAGAGGGTGATAAGTCCAGTTGGAAGGAATTTCCCTAGGAACAGGGAGAGTGGATGTAGGAGCTTGAGTCTCCGAACCACTATACATTATTGTGTTCTTTACTGCTTTACGTTCTTATCTTGTCATATGCATTCGATTATAAGCAAAACACAACACATGAGCTTAAAAACGCAAAAATCTGTAATCACCATTCCTTCACCCCTGTTTTTATATGCATCGCACGAAATGTTTTGCTTCCGCACGCGCAAAATGGGTTTTCCACAGGGACCATCAATTGGAAGATGGGAAAGACATCTTACTTGTTCAGATTTATGTAGATGACATCATATTTGGATCTCCAAATTATCAGCTGTGTGAAATGTTTTCTACCCTGATGAAAGGAAAGTTTGAGATGTCAATGATGGGGGAGATGAATTTCTTTCTTGGACTTCAGGTGAAACAAACTAAGGAAGGAATTTTCATCAATCAAGCAAAATACACCAGAGATCTGATTGCAAAGTATGGTGTACATAATTGCAATACAGTTAGAATTCCTATGAATACTAACTACAAGATGGATCCTGATCCTGAAGGAAAATCAGTAAATCACACTAATTATAGAGGGATCATTGGATCACTGCTATATCTCACAGCAAGTAGGCCTGATATAACATTTGCTGTTGGGATATGTGCAAGATACCAAGCTAATCCTAATGCTAGTCACATGGAAGTTGCCAAAAAGATTCTGAAATATCTTAAAGGCACTGTGAATAGAGGATTATGGTATCCAGCTGATGATAACCTTGAATTAACTAGTTATTCAGATGCTGATTATGGAGGATGTAGAATTGAAAGGAAGTCTAACACAAGAACTTGTCAATTTCTTGGAAGTAAACTGATATCATGGTTTTCAAAGAAACAAACCTCAGTAGCAACCAGTACTACTGAAGCTGAATACATGGCTGCAGGAAGCTGTTGTGCACAGATTCTTTGGCTCAGACAACAATTGAGGGATTTTAAGATTATAGCCAATGAAGTACCTATATTTTGTGATAATAATAGTGCAATTGCTATTACACAAAATCCTATATTGCACACCAGATGTAAGCATGTTGATATCAGACATCACTTCATCAGATATCATGTTGAGAAGAAAGACATCAGAATGGAGAAAATTCATACTGATAAACAGAGAGTTGATATCTTGACTAAACCTTTGGCTGAATCAAGATTTCAGGAACTATCAGTTGAATTAGGTATGTGGGATCCAGGTGAATAAAGAAAATCTGAAAAATTGAAGGTTTTCAGATGCATGAAGTTTTCTCAGGTTTTTACTGAAAAACTGAGGATAAAATTGAGAGTATTGAACACTGAGTCTTGGGAAACTCAGTTATCCTGAAGATCAGTACTCAGTATTATACTGACATTTTATCAAGGTCAAAACTCAGTAAGACTGATGGAGAAAATTAGTCTAAAGAAGTATTGACTCATGCAACACATTTATTGTCTAACTGAATCTCAGTAATCATTGGCAATAAATGACAAAACACCTGAAGAAATAATTGGGCGGGACCTTTGAAATACACGAGGAAAGTCAATGGTCTGCAGGAATAGTAATTAAATGCATTGTTCATTAATCACCAATAGGGATAAATTGGCGGCTTAGTATTTGCGAAATTGTCCTTTCATATACCCATTTTAGTCAGTTTTTAATCTCAACCGTCGATTTCTTCATCTACGCGATTTTCAATAAATCAAAATCCCATATCTATTGAAAAATTTCTTTCAAAGCCCTATTCCAAAAAGCCTTCATCTTCACAAACACTCTGCTTCGAAACCCACAATTGCCCAGAAATTTTCACCTATCTCAAAACCCTTCACCAGAAATTCTCCAAAAATGACACTTTCTGTATACGACAAACTCGCCATTTCCAATAAACCTTAGTATGAATATGTCGTTTCTCTAGAAAGCTCGACCAATGCAACTCACGAGGAGGAGGCATTGCATATGATTTGTTTGGCAAAGCTTACATGCCTGGTCGCAAATCAACCAGAGGCCGAATATGCGAAAGAGGTAATTGAGTTTATCTCTAATATGCAGTTAGATGATGAGAATTGCATAGAATCTCAGATTACAGTCTCGCATTTGGAGCATGGTTCGAAATATGTGGATTTTGTTAGGGAATTATATATTATTCCTAAGAATCTAAATGCCATATATGAGTTAAGTGATAGAGGTGAAGACCCTACAGTATACATGATGGGTAGGGAACAAGAATATTTGGATAAAATTACTGAGCATCCAGTAAAGTTTGAAGCTACTCTGAATAAGAGACATTTGAAGCCTAAATATCGAGTATTGTTGGATATTGTAAGCAAATGCATCATGAGTAGATCTGGTAGTTTCGAACAGATAAGCACGCCTAAGTTAAGGCTAATGGCGGCGATTGAAGATTCACCTTCCACAACATTCAACTGGTTGCACTATTTGATCAAGGTGGTGAGTGATCAAGAAAAACAAATTCAGAAGGTGAATGGCTCTGTAGTTATCAAAGGAAAGATTCTACATGCAACCAAGATTGCATTTATCTTGGAAATGTGCAGAGAAGAGGAGGACATCTTTGCCAATTCCACTCCCTTTCCAAAGTCAAAAATCATGTTCAAACCAACAAAGATAACTTTGAGAGGAAAGAAAGAGAGAAACTCTGAGTCTCAGGAGGAGACTGCTGAAGAAGAAACTGATGAAGAAGCCAGACAAGCCAGGGGGAAAGCCCTGATGCAAGTTAAAAGAGAGAAAGTAGAGAAACTGAAGAAGAAAGTACTGGCTCCTAAACTCAGAAGGCTTCAATCTATTGCTGAGGAGGAGGCCAGTGAAACTGAAGAAACTCAACCTGAAGGCCAGCAAGGGTTGAAATCTCCATTTCAGGTTCTTGCTCAGGTAGTGACAAATGTGCAGGAGAAAGAAACTGAGGAACATGTTTTTTCTGAGGTACTCGAAACCTCTCCAAGCTCAGATAAAATCTCTCAGGAAATCTTCAAGGGACCTCAGATCCCTACTGAAGAAAAAACTGTTCAGACTTCAGATCAGTCTGAACCTCAGGAATTGCTGAACTTGGATGCGCTTCTGAATGAACTATTTCTAGATCCACCAGCTCTAGAACTCGTACACTCTAAATCTATTGCTTCTGAAAGCCCAAGATTGAAGAAGGGAGAAGCCGAAGAAACTGAATGGCGAAGCAAGGGGGAACGGTTCATCTTAGACAGATACCCTGAGCTGAATGCCTATCCTGACCTTCAGGATATGTTCTTCAGGCTCAGAACCACAGTGTATATTCTGAATCAAACACTCCCGGAGATGCTGAACATTGCTTCATATAGAGGAGAAGAGTGGTGGAATGCAGAGACAGCTGCCCTGACTGAATTCTCAGGTTTCAGAAAAACCAAGCTGAGAATGAAAGCTGTTGATTTTGATGAATTAGTGAAAAAGAAGCTAGCTGAAAAGAAAGCTACTGAAGGAGTTGATGCTTCCAGCTCCCATGATCAAAATAAAGATAATGATAAGAGAGATGATGCAGAAAAGAAATCTGAGAAGGAGAAGGAACCTCAGATAGATACTGAGAAAGAGAAGGAAATTGAGAGTCAGATGGGGACAGATACTGATGCTGAACCAACTGATATCAGACAACCTCAGACTGAAGTTAGCATTCTTCAGGTACCTTTTGGCACTGTTATACATTATGCCGAAGTTACTGAAGTACCTAGCTTTAAATCTGATGTTTATGATATGCAGACTGAGGCTCAGTTGGAGCACCCAGCTCAGTTGGAAAATGTTGTACAAACTCCAGTGGTTGATTTCACACCAATCCTGGATGAGTTAAAGAAGATAGAGCCAAGGATGGAAGAGATACTGGCAGGTCAATCTCAAAAGATTGAGAATCTAAGCTCTTCATCAAACATACTGCAAACAATTCTCAAAGACAAGATGACTCAAATGGAGTTAGTTCTGGCTGCTCAAAATCAGAAAATGGAGAACCTGAGTTCATCATCTGATACGCTTCAAACAACTCTATCAAGTAAATTAGCTACATTAGATGGAAAGATTGATGGAGTACATACAGAGCTTAATACCAACATGAAGCACATGTATCAAGAAAAAACTGCCTATCTTGAAGCCAAGCTGATTGAGAAGAATGATCTGATGATCAAAACAGTTGTTGAGGAAATGAGCTCTCTGCTCATGACCAAGATGACAGAGATGATGCATGATGTCTTCTCAAAACAGTTTGCTCCTCTTTCGGATGAGTTCTCAATGGCCAAGAATTACATGATAAGGCTAGAAGATGAGCATAATCAGTTGCCAGGAGAAGTGCGCAGTATGAGTAAGGAGCAATACTATATGGATACTGCACTGACTCAACTACTCCCAAGGTATGGTGCCAAAAAGGGGGAAAGGCATGGTGGCAAATTAAGTGAGTTGTTGGCACAAACCTTGGAGAGAAAGGCTCAAAAAGAAGCTGAAGGAAAGAAAATTGCTGATGCCTTAAGAGAAATTGAAGCCACTGAGAAACTAAAGTTCAAAGAAGCTGAGAAACCTATCTTCACTCAAACATCTGAGCAAATCGTTCAGGAAATAATTTCTGAGAAATTGAGTGATAGAAGGATGGTTGGAACAAGCAAGGCAGAAGAAGAACAAGCCAGACCAAAAAAGAGAAAAGCAGTTGCCTTTGTTGAAACTGAAAAGAAGAAAAGAGAAAAGGTAGCTAAACCTACTCAGAGGAAGCTGATTATGGATTTTGAAGAATCAGATGAAGGACCAGAAAAGGAAACTGAAGCTCAACCAGAGACTTTTGATACCAAGAAGACTCTGAAGGCCCTGCAGATTGAAAAGGAGAAAGAATTGTTGCTTCAGTATCTGGTGCTTCTCTGATCAGAAAGAAGAAAGAAGAAGAACAGAAAAGAAGAGGTGGATTCAAAAAGTTTCTAAGCAAAAGGAGAGGTACAGAAAAGACTCAGAAGTGGCCGCACATTGACAAGTGGATGCCTATATAGTTCAATGATGCATGGGAAGAGATCAAGAGAACCTTCTGGTTCTATTATGAGATTCTGAGAGAATGGAGGGGGAGCAGCTCGGATAAGAATGAAGCCTTTATTGAGTACTTACTGACATTCTATCCTAAGTACCTGCAAAGTTGGATCAACTTGGCAGATGAAGGAAACACTCAGATAGTAGCTCCTGGTCCATACATGTACCCAGCTCCTAGGTTTGAGAATGGCTATGTAAATGAGGCAGCCATTTCTCAGGAAATAGCTCAGTATGCCATCCAGCTAGGCCTAACAGGAAACAACCCTGAAATCATCAAGGCAAGAGATGAACTGAAGAAGAGATACTACGGGATGTTCAACCTGGAAGTGCCAGAGGATGAAGTGGAAGAAGACTGAAGACTTTTTACTTCTGTTTTTTTTATTTTCATTGTAATCTGTAACTCTTATCCTATATCAATGAAAAATTTATCTTTATGCTCAAAGATAATATCTCATTATCTTTTTACATGTCTTGATATGCCAGATTGTTAAAGAACTTGATTGGTGAAATACCATTTTGGTTGTAATAGATAAACTGAAACCTTAGGATAGGTTAGGTTTTCTTAAATGTAACAAGATGGTTTTGGCATCATCAAAAAGGGGGAAATTGTTGGGAGATGAATTTAATAAAGAAGTTTTGATTAGATCCCAAAAACCCTGAGTATGACATGTTCAGGATAATCTTGATAGACTGAGTCAGGTTTCAGTGTAGATTGTTCAGGAAGTTATCTGCACCATGTATAGTCAGCAGATATAGACCAGGTTAGATTCTGAAGACACTGAAGACTCAATATGTCACTGAAGACACTGAAGACTCAGTATGTCACTGAAGACTCAGTATGTCACTGAAGACTTAGTATGTCACTGAAGACACTGAAGACTCAGTATGTCAATGAAGACATTGAAGACTCAGTATGTCACTAAAGACACTGAAGACTCAGAAGATACTGAAGTCCCAGTAGTTACTGAAGACTCAGTAAGATACTGAATACTCAGTATAACCTGAATGTTCAGAGACACTGAATATAATCTATCTGAAGACTACAAAAACTGAGAAAAACATAAATATTCAGAAAAGTAGATATTGCCCAAAACATTCATATGCAGACAAAAGGAACTAAGTCTAAGTGTTGTTTAAGGTTGTCTCATTCAGAGAGATTGACCAAAAAGAGCCGTTTTGTTTGTCTACATTCACTGATGACAAGAACCAATCAGAGAAAGACAACACTGTACTTTACTGACACTGAAAGCGACATGACCCTGAATCATGTCAGTAGTACTAAGTTCTAGACTGCAAAAATTGGTGATTGGCTACATGACTGCATATTTCCTAAAACATGCAAGGGAGTGTTCAAACCCTAAATATAGCCGTTCATCAAACACCATAAGAGGAAACTCATGAAGTTATCTCTTCCAACGGATAGTTTTCAAAGAGTGACCTTGGTGAGGTTGCCTATAAATACCAGTGACCCTTTACATTGAGAGGTTACGGGAAATTTCAAAGCAACTCAAGAGCTCATTCGTATTATTGCAAAATTGAAGCACTCGAAAAACCCTAGAATTTCCCAAGTGTTTCACATTGGAGAGAGCTCACTATTCTAAGCCTAGAGTGATAGATATATCCAAAGCTTAGAAGAGATATCCTAGCCTTTGCATTAGTTCTTATTGTAAAGGATATCTCACCCTAGTTTGAAACCAACCCAAAACCCAAACCCTTTGTTAAGGTAGTTTGTGTGTGTTTTGTTGGTGAGTTAGAGTTGTAAAGAGTTAGAAAGCTACAGTGAGTTAGCCAGAAAACTCTAGAGAAGAAGTTAGTAAGCTACTTGTGGTAGTCTGAACACTTGTGTGTGTTTGAGTTAGTAAGCTGCAGTGAGTCAGCCAGAAAACTCAAGGTAGAAAAGTGAGTAAGCTACAGTGAGTTAGCCAGAAAGCTTTAGGAAGTGGTTAAGGAATTTCTCTGAAGATCAGAGAGAGTGGACGTAGGAGCTTGAGTCTCTGAACCACTATAATTGCTGTGTTGTTTTGCTTTTTGTACTGCATTATTATCTGTTGCATGTTTTTCTTTGAAGGCATAGTTCACTGATATTCAGTTGGAACCAATCCACTGAACTTGCATCAAATTGATCACAGCCTTAATCACTGTTTTATTGAAGGGAAGATTTTCAGCAAAGCTAAAACGAGTATAAACTTAGGGCCAACCATTCCGCACACTTGAGTAGCTAGAATATATAGTTACCAAACTGAACTAACTCTACTGAGGGTTCAGTAAGATAATTATCTGATCCAAGCGCCTCAGGATCTCTGATAAACTCAGGCTCAGTTAGGCTAATCTGAAGCTTCTGAAAGCAGCTCAGGATCATTGTCTCAGTAGACTTTGACTCAGGGCAATCCGTGCTTCTCAGGGCAAAATCATCAGGATAACCTGACCCATCTGACCTCAGTGAAAGAAAAGTTTTAAAAATCACTGAACACGTGTATTCCCCCCCATACACGTGTGAGACTCGTTAGCACCGGGACCAACATGTAGGTTTTTTGGTCTCCTGGTCTTGTTCTTCTAGTAGTCATCTGATCTTCAGGTCTTCTGGTCTTCAACTTCATGTCGTCACCTGATCATCTGACTATCTGACTCGTCTGATCTTCTGATCTTCTGACTTGTCTTATCTTTTGATCTTCTTCAAGACTTAACCTATTCATATTGAGTTCCCCCTCAATATGTGACCTATCTACTACATCAGTTGTTCTATACAATTATTATCAACTGGTCACCTTAAATTGATATTTAGATCATTAGTCAGCTAACAGGTCTGACTGGTCCTATTACAATCTGTTTTGGAACTTTCATCAAAACTCTAAATTTCCCAACAATTTCCCCCTTTCTGATGAAACCAAAACATACGAGAAACCAACAACAATTGATAAAATTCTAAAGCATTAAAGAACAGATAATCAGAAGACAATGAGAGTTTGTCTTAGGATCAGTAAGAATAAACTTTTCATTCATCAGATTTGTCATTACAGGTACATCTGAAAAGTTTTAACATAAAATACAACTGATGCTAAAACTATCTTCTAATCTTCAAACTTTTGGAATATAACCTTCTGACATCTCTCGCAGATCCTGTGGAACATCGAAGATACGATATAATTTCCACTTGACATCATTCACCTGCTGCTGATCGGTTATGCGTGCTTTTCCCATCAGATTAAAGTAGAATCTCTCAAATGCCAATCTGTCAAAAGAGCCATCCTTCTTCTTCTTCTAATAATCCAACACATCATATGGGGGATGTGTGATCTTTGCGTTGATCAGTTTAGCATCATACTATAGCTCTTTCAAGAAGGTTGGATGTTTGTTCTCCATCCAGTTCAAAAATTCTTCATCAGGTGATTCTTCTATTGGCACAATATCCAGAACAAATGCATCCAAAAGCCATTCTGCTCTGATCTTCAACCATTCCTTCATCCTTTCTTCGTATTTATCATTCTTGGGAAAGATATCTTCAACTTTAGCTAGAATTAGGGGCTCAACAGTCTTCTTCCCAACTTGACCCTTCTTTTCTCTGGCATCATATCTTTTCTTTAGATTTTCAGCCCCAGCTAGCTTTTCTGAACGCCTTTCTGCCTCACTCAGACGGGCATCTTCATGTAGTTGCTCTTTTGTCAGCTTGATTGCCAATTCCTTATTAGTTTCGATCTGTGCGGCAGCACTTCGAGTTACCCTTTTTGATTGAGTCTGAGCTGGTGGTGGAAGAGATGCAGCTTTTGAGGGTCCAGATGATCCAGCTTTTCCCGCAACTCCTTTTCTCTTTTTGGATTTCTCCATCTTGGCCGTTATTTCATCAGCAAAAAGATCTAAATGGTCAAGTTTTTGCCCTTATGATTCAACAGTTTGAATCAGATCTTCTGTTGTACTGATGATGTTAGTTAATTTCTCACCCTGTCCATCCCCCTTTTTCGTTTTATCAAAAAGAGCATTGACATGGGAAGTTAGAGAGCCAAAACTGACTGCAATAGCTTAATTCAGATCTTATACAAAGAGTCCAGCTGATTGAACCGTTTTTTCTTGAATTTTGCTCATCAGTTCAGACTTTGCAGCTTTAATGGCAGTTGAGAATGCGAGAATCAGTTTATCAAGCTTCTCCTCTGTCTTTTCCAGCTTTTCTGTGGCCATTAGGAGAGATGCTTGAAGTTGATCGACTTTGGCCATCTTCTCATCATACGTCTGTTTGACTTCATTGTTTAGCCCAGTCATTACCTGTTGAAATTGATCTTTTAAGGACTCGATCTGTGAGATGGCAAACTCCCTTTGATCCTTCAATTCGCGCATACAAGCTTGCCTTTGATCAGTTATAGTGTTGCTAACCGAGTTAGCCAACACTCCTTCGACTTCCTTTTTCAGCAGATCCTTATAACATGATCTGATTTCCCGCAGTTGATCAGATGTAATGTGTGTAGCAGGTATGCTTTAGATAATCTGATCTGCTGGAAGTTGAGATGAAGTAGGGGGATCAGCCGTAGCCTCAGTTGCCTTCGCCTCCAGTGGCTGGTCTTGAACTGCGTCACCAAGACCACCTTCATCGGCAGCTCCCGCAATCTTCATATCAGTATCTTTATGGAATGTTTCTGCATCAGTGCCCACAACAACCTTTTCAAGAGGCTTACCCAGTTTCCTGTATACCAGGGCTCTCACTGCCTCTTCAGATATGAGCTCAACTGGCGATCCTACACCTGCTGCCTTCTTCATGTCAAAGTCGAAGTCAGCAAATTCATCCAGTCCACCCATCTGTTCCATCAAAACAATGAAGTCTGAGAAGTTTTTCAATCTTAGATCTCTCCAGGTAAGAATTTCAAGCACTTCATGTTTGATCCTCGGTTGATCTTCCAATTCTTGGAACAATTCATTCACATCCCGTTCCACCCTGAGTCTGATCATTGCTCCAGAAATCGTCTTCCCAGCTCTGGATTCTGGAAGAGACTCTGGATGACTAGCAGAAGCAGATGGTTGTTGAGATGACTCAACAGGTGGCGGAGTAGTAGTGGATTTTTCTGGTGCGGCTCGCTGATCTGATGGTTGTTGAGTGGAAGAGTGTTCTGGCGGGGGCGGTTGAGCAATCTGTTCTTGAGCGGGTTGTGTATCAGATTTAGTATGAACAGGTGGTGATCTGATTGGCTCAACTCTGGGAGACGGAGATAAGGAGGGAGAGGGAGTCATGCGCTGGGCAAGTCTTGACTGTGGAGAAGGTGATCTTGTCCTTTTTTTTCCTTTCCCTTGCTCTCCTTCTGATTGCTCTGGAGAGCTTTCCACTTGTGAAGAATGCCTTTCAGATTTATCAGCAGATTTCTTCTGTGCATCAGGCTGTGTTGCTGCTTCTTCTTCATCGGACTCATTTTTCAAGAAAAGAGTCATCGGAGCTTGCTTTACTTTCTTTGGCTTCTTCGCCAGTTCTTTCGTCAGGGTCCTCTTTCTCTTTGGTGGATGAGCTGATGCAGCTGACGCGGTTTCTTTTCCTTTTCCTTTCCTGATGGTCATCCTCATGTCGTCATTAGGAGGCCCGAAAATGGCAGTATTGCTGGCCAAAAATGACTTGTAGTTCTTCAGCCCCTTCTGATCCCATTGAGCAGTTGGAAATTTGTCCCTCAGAATGACTGCTACTTTATTCAGGTTGCTGATTCTTTTGCGCAGAAATACTTCTCTCCGTTCGTTTACCCCAAACTTTGTCTATTCTTGCAACAGAATCGCCTTCAGGAATCCTGCCCAGTTGATGTTTATGGCTCCATCCACGATTGCTGCCATATAATGCATTTTGACAGCAGTCAGTCCATCAGGGCTGAAGGAGATTCCCATAATAGTTTTGGAGAGGGTATCAAACAATAGACGATACTTCCTCTTCAACATTGGTTTGACAAAATTTGCAGTGTGTTGTTTGTCAGCTTCTCTGAACAGTTGATCTCTGATCATCTCATCTTCATTTTCTCTGTAGTGAGCAGGTGAGATTTTCCCTTTCGGCAGGTTAAACAGTCTTGTGATGTCTGGATTGGTGATTCACCATTAACAGATGATGACAGTTCATCACCTGGTGTCACTACTTCCAAATTGCGCAAAAATTCCAGAGCTTCATATTGCATTACAGGATTGGAGTGGGATGCACAATATTGTTCAAGTCCACATCCCTTCAATAATTGCTCCACTTCCATTGATTCTGGATCTCGAGTAATTCCAAAAACCACATATTTATCCTCTACAATTTGATTGGATAGATTCGCGTAGTTGCACATAATCTTTCCCATTCCGTGTTTTGCCATCTAAACCAAAGGAAATCTGTGTGAGAATTGTGCATATAAACAAATCACATATTTGACTTCACATACAAATAATCGAAGTTCGATTCCTCAAAATAAACACACAGACACCAAAATAGATAAATCATAACACATATGGTAAATTTGTATATCATAACAACACCCAAATACATGAAGCTAAAAAGACATGTAAGCAATAATTACCGAATTTTGCTTCTTGATTTTAGAAAAGATGAATTGCAAGAAATGTTGGTTTTTTGAAATTGCAGAGTATTGGTGATTTTAGGATATTTAGGGTAAAGAAGTTTTGAAGGGTTATGTCGAAAGTTATATATATAATGAAAGGGAGGGAAAACTAATTTGGAAACCTGAGATTGGAAAGTCAAACGTTTGAATAAGATGAACGATTGAGATTAAGCGGTTTTAAAAGGAATTGATCGTGTGGTCAGGGACTTTAAGCACGATTGCCTTTTTGGATTTAAAAACGTAATGAATAGCAATTAATACATATTCCCCACGTCCGCATTAAATGATTTGCAGGGTGTGCATCATAAAAATATGTGCACAATAAAAGCAGATATTATCAGATGATTGCATATGAGTAAACAGAAAGACAAAAGGAACAGAAATGCGTATCTGATTGACTGATGTTGTAATCAGTCAATACTCCATGAGGTTTGTTCATGTCTGACTAATTTCTGTTGATCTTAATTTCTGCCTATCCCTTTGTATTTCCCAACAATGTCCCACTTATCTGATCAGCTTCATTCTGATCTTATCCGATCAGTTGAAATTCCCCCTTCAACTGTTATCCCTTTTCTTATCAGCCCTTTGGTTGATCCTTCCTGGTCAGTTGAGATTCTTTTCTACACTGATTTTCCTTTTCTGATCACTTTCTTAACCAACTGGTCTTGGACACCAGTCCACCAAAAATTTCTGGTGCACTTTCTCCTAGATCCAGAAGTCCTAGCTCATTACATAGTTCTCTGAATCTGACTTCAGCTAGTGGCTTGGTTAAAATATCAGCTCTCTACTTATCAGTATGGATCTTTTCCATTATTATATTCTTCTTTTCCACATGATCCCTTATGAAATGATGTCTGACATCCACATGCTTGCATCTTGTGTGTAAAACAGGATTCTGAGTAATTGCAATAGCACTATTACTGTCACAGAATATGGGCACGTTTGTAGCTACAATGTTATCTCTCAGCTGCTGACTAAGCCAGAGAGTTGGGTGCAACAGCTTCCTGTGGCCATATATTCTGCTTCAGTAGTAGATGTGGCAACAGATGTCTGCTTCTTTGAAAACCAAGAGATCAGTTTACTTCCTAAGAACTGACATGTACCTGAGGTTGATTTTTTGTCTATTCTGCAACCTCCATAATCAGAATCAGAATACACACTAAGCTCTAGATTATCAGCTGATGGGTAGAATAAACCAAGGTTTACTGTCCCCTTCAGATACTTAAGAATCCGCTTAGCTGCTTCCAGGTGGCTTTGCATCGGATTGGCCTGAAATCTGGCACATACACCTACTACAAATGTTATATCTGGTCTGTTGGCAGTCAGGTATAGTAAAGATCCAATGAGAGCCCTATATTCTTTCTGATTAGTTTTCTGACCATTCTCATCTGGATCCATCTTCAATCCAGTCATCATAGGAATTTTGGCTTCCTTACTATTCTGAATTCCAAACTTAACCAACAAATTCCTAGTGTACTTGGCCTGACAGATGAATATCCCTTCAGTACTTTGCTTAACTTGAAGACCCAGAAAGTAATTCATCTGACCCATCATGGACATCTTGAACTTCCCTTGCATCAATTTGCTGAATTTATCACACAAGTTCTTGTTGGGAGATCCGAAGATGATATCGTCCACATAAATCTGAACCAACATAATATCTTCACCATCTTCTATTCTGAATAAGGTTCTATCTATGATTCCTTTAGTGAATCCGTTGTCTACCAAGAACTGAGATAATGTATCATACCAAGCTCTAGGAGGCTGTTTCAGTCCATAAAGAGCTTTTCTTAAACGGTACACCTGGTTGCCTTTTTTAAAGCCTGGAAGTTGTTCAACATAAACTTCCTCTGCTAGTACCCCATTTAAGAATGCACTCTTTACATCCATCTGATACAAAATAAATCCTCTGTGGGAAGCATATGCCAAAAACAGCCGAATGGCTTCCAGGTGAGTGACTGGTGCAAAGGTTTCATCATAATCAATTCCTTCTGATTGTGAATAACCCTTCGCAACAAGTTTTGCCTTATTTCTGGTGATGACATTATTTTCATCCCTCTTGTTCTTGAATACCCATTTTGTGCCTATCACATCTTGATGAGTTGGTCTGTCTACCAGTTTTCAAACATGATTCCTCTCAAACTACTCTAGTTCTTCTTGCATAGCTAAAATCCAGCTGACATCTTGTATAGCTTCTTCTATTGTGGTAGGTTCCTTCAAAGACTGATAGCAACAATACATGGCACTTTCACCAACCTGATGTCTAGTTTGGACTCGGGCATTAGGATTGCCGATTATCTGATCAGTCGGATGGTCTTTCAACCAAGTCCTTCTTTTCTGATGTATATCAGTTTGGATATTTTCATCCTCTTCTGATATTGAGTCACTAAAAGTTGGGAGAGGTACAGTAATAGGATCCACTTGGCATGGAGAAGTCTCAGCTGATGTTGGAATCATCATATGCTGATGTCTGTCTGTAGGAACATCAGGTGTTTCCCCTGAACCAGATGGTTCAGTTGTTACTGTCTCAGCTGGACCAGCTTCTTCATTGACAGTTGTACGTACCTGAGGGTCTGTTTGACCTGGTGAATCAGTAAGATCAAGCTTAGGGACATACACTGTTACGTGATTTGATCCCTTTTCTTTGATACTTAACTGATCCATTTTCTGATCATCAGGTACGGTTTGATCTGGTACTGCTGGTTCTGGGACAGATTTCCCTTCTTCAGAAGATGTCTCATCAAAGACCACATGAGGTGTTTCTTCCACATCTAGGGTTCGCCTGTTGAAAACCCTGAAGGCCTTGCTGGTTGAGGAATATCCTAAGAATATGCCCTCATCTGACTTGGCTTCAAAGGTTTTCAACTGACTCTTTCCATTGTTATAAATGAAACACTTGCACCCAAAAATAATGAAGTAAGAAACACGAGGTTTTCTACCCTCCCACAGTTCATAAGGTGTTTTGAAGTGAATCTTAGTCAGAGAACATCTATTCTGAGTATGACATGCTGTGTTGATAGCTTCTGCCCAGAAACGGTTTGGAGTTGCATGTTCAGCCAACATTGTGCGAGCAGCTTCTTTGAGTGTTCAGTTTCTCCGTTTTACTACGCCATTCTGTTGTGGTGTTCTGGCGGCTGATGTTTCATGATGTGTACCAAACTTAGTGCAAAAGTCAGTAATAAAGGAGTTCAGAAATTCTGTACCTTTATCTGATCTGATTTTTACAATACTGACACCCTTCTCATTCTGTAACCTCTTGAGCAGCTCAGGTATCTTTGTTGTAGTCTCATTCTTCTTATACAAGAATACAACCCAGGTAAACTTTGAATAGTCATCCACGATTACTAGAGTGTATTTGCGTCCGCTGAGACTAAGTGGTGTAACTAGTCCAAACAAATTCATGTGGAGCAGTTGCAATACTCTGTTGGATGCTGGTCCTGGGATCCCCTTTAATGAGGCTTTAACCTATTTTCCCTTCTGACATGCGACACATGTCTGATCCTTAGAGAATACCTCATTCGGGAGACCCTCAACCAGGGACATCCTTGCTATCTTGTCAAGAGTTTTAAAGTTCAGATGGCTCATTCTCTTCTGCCAGAGCCAACTGTTGCTTTTTGAACTCTTAACAATCAGGCATGCATTTCTTGGACAACTATTCCAATCTGCAGTGTAGATCGTTCCTTTCTTGGAACCAGTTAGCAAAATCTGTTGAGTAGCTCGATTCTTGATAGTGCATTGATTTGTAGAGAACTCAACGCTAAATCCCTTATCGCAGAATTGTGAAACTGATAACAGGTTGTGGTTCAAACCATCGACATACGAGACTCCAGTAACCTGTATATCATCATTTTCTAAGGTTCTGAATCCTCTGGTAAAACCAAATTTATCACCACCGATGAGTACACGTGGGACTTCTTGTTCTGTGTATGAACTAAGGAGATGTTTATTTCCAGTCATGTGCCTTGAGCATCCACTATAGATGTACCAGATAGTTACTTGTACACCTCCTTTATTGGCCAAACCCACGCGATCCTGCAATCAAATCAGGCTTTAGGTACCCCTTTAGGATTAGGTCCTGAGGAGTTAGTGTTACCTTTAGGGATCCATACAAACAGGGCACTTCTATTGTAATCAATAAGATCAGAAGGCCTGATTAGTCTCCCATAAACATCTACATAATCATACATCTCTTCATGTGCTTTTTGATTAGTATGATTATGAGTGTGAACCTTGGATGAATTAGAAGACTTGAGATTTTTCTGATTAGTTTGTCTTCTTTTAATCCAGTGTGGTTCTGGTGCAGATGTCCTGGATTTCTGGTTGAAGGGATATGTACGACTGCTACCATCAAAAGATTCATATCTCTTTTGAACAAATGGTTTCTGCACTAAACCCTTAGCATGCTGGTTAGGCAGCTTGACCTAATTAGGTATCGGATTGAACTCTCCCTTGCGAGATTATTCTTTCTAATTCGTAATCTGCTGTCCAGGTTGAGGTTTCTTCAGAAGATTCCTCGGCTGATGCTTGATCAGTTGAGGTCCATTTTTGTTCCCTTTCTGATCAGGCACTCTCCTTACCTGTTCAGCATATCTGTTTCCCTTCTTTGATACAGATTTGGCATTTCATGTATCTTGACCAGTAACCTTCCTAAATTCACTTTTGGACTGTGAACCAAATTGGACATGTGAGGATCCAGAAGGACTATCAAACCCAATACCCTTCCTATCAGTTGGCTTTCGAAAGTAGCTTGTTAATTCATCAATATTTTTAGAAGTTTTTCCAAAAATCTCTATTTTCTTTCGCAAACTGTCCTCACTTTGTTTTAGACTCTCATGCAGTCGGAAGAGTTCATCAAACTTGTCTTTGAGGATTTTGAGATCATCAGTTTGTTTCTTGTTAATGGCTTGTTGTTCTTTAACCAGTTTACCCAGATCAGAAGAACTGACTTTCAGAAACTCCAGTTCTGCAGTCATCTTCTCAATAGTCTCAACTGATTTCAGTTCAACAGCTTTTCTCATTGCATTATCTTTGACAAGCTGAATGTTCTCTGCCCTCAGCTTATCATTCTCAGCTTCCACTATTGTATAAGTGTCTACTGCATTAGAGAGATCATCAAGCAATTGCTCATTGTAGAGCTGCACGTCAATCTCTCCAGCAGGTGTGCTCAGCACAACAGGTGTGGAAATAGAAAACACAGAAGGTTTAGAAGTTACCTCAGATTGATCAGCATCCTTTGCCATGAGGTAGATGTCGTCATCAGATGAGAACATCAGATCATCAAAGTCGTAGACATCATCAGTGTTGGTCATCAGGCCGAAGTCTTCTACAGATGAGTAACCAGAATCTTCTGAAGGCAGATAATAGTCATCCATCCCAGATGAATCAACAACCATGGCTTTTCTGTCTCTGTATCTTTGCTCTCTTCTGTTCAACTTATCTTCTCTTTCCTTTGGAGTCAGGTCAGAGCAGTCTGCACTGTAGTGACCTGGTTTCTGACAGTTGAAACATTCTCCAGGTTCCACGGAATTTCTTCTGCCAGGTGAGTCATTTCTTCTTTAGGATCTGTCAAGTGACTTCCCAGTTTGCCTGTAATCAAAATTCCTCCTTTATGATCTGTTGTCTCTTTCATCATCAGAACGATCATCTCTCTTATTTTCTTCTCTGCGGTCATCTCTATAATCATCTCTTCTGTCATCAGAACGATTTCTCTCTTGTGATCTGTCAGCAGATCTCCTATCTCTTCCTCTGTTGTTCTGATAGTCTTTATAATTTTTTTGATACTTTTCTAGTTGAATATTTGATCTTTCAAGCTTTCTGGTCAGCAAGGCAATCTGTTCAGTCTGACTCACAATATTTCCAATTTCTTCTGTAGGCATTGAACTGCTGTTAGCTCCCTTGAATGCAACTTCTTTTGAAGTGGCAGGTGAGGCTTCAGCAGGCGATTCGTCTTCTTCTTCTTGGCCTCTTTCAAACAGGTCAAATTCATGAGCCTTCAGACTGAGAAACAGGTTGCTTGGCTTCATCTTCGCAATATCTTGACAATCTTTTATAACTGTTACCTTCATATCCCATTTCTTGGTCAGGGATCTCAAGATCTTGTAGTTGATGTCTTTGTCAAAAATTTCTCGTCCAAGTTCACGAAGCTTGTTAACTGACATGGTGATTCGTCCATCGAGCTGATTTATGGTTTCATTGGGCAACATCTTGAGTTTTTCAAACTTTACTAGTTCAACTTACAATCAGCTGTCCTTAATGAGATCATTTCCTTCGCACATTTCAGCAAGAGTATCCCACATCTAATTGGCAGTCTTGAGATACTTGATCTTCTCGCGTGTTATCTTATCCATTGTCTTCATGATGATGTGTCTGGCCACCGTATCCAGATTGGAAAATTTTCTTTCCTCGACATCCATCAGTGAAGGACTCTCTCTGATTCTGGCTCCAGTAGAAAATTCTGGATCACCTCCTTCAGCTGGGTTGTTGTAGTAATTGATGATGGTCCTTGTTCAAGAACTTCCATCATTTTGTTCCTTATCGCGCCCAGATGATTGCTCATGAGTATGGTCCAGTCAGCATACTCATCAATGGAGAACTTAGGCAGATCATGATACATACTCGAAGTATTATCCATGTTGAATGTGAGTTTTGAAAGCAGATGAGTTTTAAAACAGGTTTTTCAAAGATCTGTTCAAGTGACCACAATGGTTCTTCCTCAAGAACCGATGATGCTCAAAGTCAGTGGTCCGTAGAACCACTGCTCTGATACCACTTGTAGGTCCCGAACTGGTTTTATGAGGGTTGAAGTCTAGAGGGGAGGGGCGAATAGACTTCAAAACTTTTTGTGAGATCAGATGTGAAGTAGCAAGTAATTCTGATCAGAGTGCGAGTTAAATAGTACGAACTGATATCTGACTTACTGATCGCTTGTGAGCAGATCAGTTCGGCATCTATCAATTCAACTGTTAGTGCGGAAGATAAGTTAACCCCTGTGAAAAATTATTTTGCTCAAATCAGATTCTGAGTGATCTATTTTAGGTCAGATGACAAAGTGTCAAACTTATCAGATCAGTTGCTTGATGCAAAACTGATCCAAACTCAGAATATGCATGTAATATTAAAACAGGTAGTGTGCAAAGTGTAAAGCAGATAACAGATAAGGCACACCAGATTTTATAGTGGTTCGGACAACTTGTCCTACGTCCACTCTTCCTCAGCAGGGGCACCAACTTAACCAACTGGACTTAGTTTTATGTGTTAGTCCAACACAGTACAATCAGATGTTTCAAGAGTTCTCATTCAACCAATCCCAGAAATCAGAAACTAGAAACCCTAGTCTGAAATCTTGCTAAACAAACTTAACCTAAGTTTGTGGGTTTTGGTATAAGATTTGTTGTGTTCCAACTGGAATTCTATCCTAGTATTTGAGTTGCCTAAGGCAGGAGGATAAGAATTCTATGCTAAGAACTATGGGATGAACACTTAGAAAATATTCTTGATTTTTTGTTCTTCGTGCGGAAACCATGCTTGTGCTTGAGCTTGATGATAATTTCCGTTACCTTACTATGAAGGTTGATCCCATATTTATAGACATGAATTCGAACTAGCCGTTGGAGAGCAATTCAAAATTCAGGCTATTTTAGGTAGATTGTAGGCTTGATGTGATGTGCTTCAGAGACGGCATGGCCGAAAGCATGTATGTTTGTCCTTTCTAACCATTTGACTGTGCAGCACGAATCCTGCATTATCAGCTCCGTGCATACGTGTCTCATTCTCATTGGTTAACTAGTACACTTATTCAGTGTTTGTTATACCAGCTAAGGTTGATATTCTTCTTGTCTGATTAACCTCGTATGACCTGGTGAACCATCAGTTGTCACCTGATAGAGATGACCTGATCAGATAAGTCTAATCATTCTACCTGATTGAGTCATCTGTTGCAAATTGTCTTAGCTCAACTAGAAGACTCTTCTTCATTCTTCTGATGTAGGTTTTTGGTCTCCTGGTCTTGTTCTTCTAGTAGTCATCTGATCTTCAGGTCTTCTGGTCTTCAACTTCATGTCTTCACCTGATCATCTGACTATCTGAGTCGTCTGATCTTCTGATCTTCTGACTTGTCTGATCTTCTTCAAGACTTAACCTATTCATATTGAGTTCCTCCTCAATATGTGACCTATCTACTACATAAGTTGTTCTATACAATTATTATCAACTGGTCACCTTAAATTGATATCTAGATCATCAGTCAGCTAACAGGTCTGACTGGTCCTATTACAATCTGTTTTGGAACTTTCATCAAAACTCTAAATTTCCCAACAGTGGGCAAGCTTATCACGTTTCTGACTTGCCTTGATTTACTGATCAGTATCTTACTGATCTGGCTACCTTGAGTCTTCTGATATAGTTGTCTTAGCTTCAACTTTATCGACTCTTTTGATATCTTGATAGAATAGGTCTCCTTGCTTTATAGTGTTGAAGTCTTCTAATCCTTAGATATTCTGATCATTGATATCTTCTGATCTAGACATCTGCTGATCTTGTCTTTTGATCTTCGGCATCTGCTAATCTTGACTTCTGATCTTTTGGCAACAATCTATACATATTGAGTTCCCCCTCAATATGTGACCTAATCTATTCAATGTCATTTATTTAATAAACAAGATAACACACACAAAACGGTATATTACAAACGTATCCAACACACAACAATATTAATTTATGTTATCCGGTGGCCAGAGCATAGTTGGATCATATTCAGTGTCGGATCCTTCCGGGTCATCTTTCTTGATCTTGTTGTATTTGGTACCTTGAGACCTGCAAGTTGAATCAAATTGTCGAATATTATTGTTGCCTTCATTTATTAATAGGACGCTTTGCTTCTGGGTTCGGATTCTCTCGGGATGATCCCAGGTTATTTGTTGGCTTGGAAATGCTTTCCCTTTAAACTTCTTGGTATCTTTAAATGTCCAAACTCTGAAGTTTTGATCTTGGTCAGGCTTGTTGGGCTCAGCATTTTGAGTAGTGGGCTTTTGAGGTGAAGATGGTATTGCTTTAAGTCCAGTGGGCTGATGGGCCAATTGACTTTCTTTCATTTGATATGGCTTCTTCCATTGATAGGCTGAAGTTGTCGAGCTTGATTTGATTGTTACTGAGTCACCATTGCTGAGTGGTTGGCAAGTGGTTGTGGTATCTTTTATCCAGTTCATCTTCTTCTGAACACCCGTCGTATAAAATCCAACCTGGTTCCTATCCTGATCATCGAATTTAGGTTGATATTCCTTGATTCTTGGTTTTGGAAAAGGGAATGTTGAGACCGGCAAATATGGTAAAAATATCTTGTTGTACCTAACTCATTTAGAAAGGATCTGGAGCATTTTGGCTTTGAAGAATATATCTAAACTCAAAAGTAGATCATGCATGTGGAGACTACTTCCTATCACCTTTTCCCAAATGATGCATTAAGGAAATATCTGGATGCCAACAGGTTGTCTTGATATCAGCGATGTAGTGAATGACTGACCATCTGCTGCATAAAAATACTCACGATGGATTTCCCAAGCTTCGTTTGGAAGAAAGTCTGGATTCATCATAATCCTTCGAGCACCTGTATCCAATACTCCGATGACCAAAAAAGGCTTCAAAAATCGTGATTGAAGTATTTTTATTTCAAGATGAGGTGCAGGGACTACCTCATGAGAGAAGATGTTGTTTCCTGGGAGAAGAAGGGGACCTTCCATGAAGGAGGGGATTCCTTCATCCGAAGAGCTTTTTGAGGAATCGAGCAGAACAAAAGCAGTATCTGAATCTTGGGCTTCTTCTTCGGAGAATAGTGATTCGACATCTACACCCTCTTTATGATCATAATAGAAAGCCTGAGATGCTAGCTTAGCTGCCTTGTACTGT
This sequence comes from Stenogyne calaminthoides, assembly GCA_037126765.1. Lineage (NCBI taxonomy): Eukaryota > Viridiplantae > Streptophyta > Magnoliopsida > Lamiales > Lamiaceae > Stenogyne > Stenogyne calaminthoides. The sequence continues at coordinate 29,360,836 of JBBCBC010000007.1, read as the reverse complement.
TTGTTGGGGCAATCTTTCGCATAGTGCCCTTTTCCTCTACAGAGATATCATCTATCCGTTGTCTTCTTTCGGACAGGTTTCTTTCTGAAGAACCTGGTCTTTGAGTTACACCATTTTTGTGGATTTATCCTTCTTTCTTTTGAACACGTACATCCTTCTTTTTTGCATCCTATCTCAAGATAAGATTTATCACATATCACTTTCGGAATGTTTCGTCTCTCCATCATCTCCTTGAATAGATTCTTCTGCTCACATATCTTTTCTAGGGCTATAAGACAAATTTGATGAATCTGTCCCAAGTTGATGCCAGAAAAGTCTCTTCGGGTTGTCTGGAGCAGTCGTGCTATATCTGGTTGGAGTTCCTTGGGTAATGATGCCAGATACACATTCTTAAGATTGGGATCATTGTTCTCATTCAAAAAGTAGAACCTTTCTGACATCCTTTTAAAGCGTCGATCAAGATCTTTCTTAGAGAGAGAACAACATCTCATAGTGAAAAAATTCTTGAGAGACAGCTTTAGCATATAAAGATATGTCACCTATGAATTCCCGGTGAATCTCTCCCAAAGCTTCCCCTGGAGTAGTAGCATTAAGAATCTCAAGTTGCCTGTATTCCCCAATTCTGAGAAACCATTCTCGTAGTACGCCAAGGAACCTTGATGTAAAATCTTTCATAATTGCTCGAAGATCAGCTCCTTCCTTGCTGAGTTGATTGTCTATCTAGGCTGCAAACATATGCATCGTTTCTCATCTTTTATAGATTAGGACATTGTCAAAGGAGAACCATGGACCATTTGAATACTTAGAACGGTGACCATTACTGGGATGAGTTACAAATGGTTTGTTGATTGATTCTGGTTCTGAATCTGAGACATATCCCTCGAATTGGTGGCTCGGTTCTGGATCCGCTATTAGAACAACTTCACCAGTGATAAGGCCTTCTTCATCATGTGATTGGATAGTCATATCTATAATAGGTCAGTGATTAAATAGTAATCACTTTGTTTTCATTTTAATGCTTTTCATAGGATGGTGATTAAGTAGTAATCACTTTTATTTCGTTTTTATGCTTGTAATAAGTTGAATAATCAACTAGTGATCATTTACTTTGCTTATCTTCATAGTTGACCATAGCAAGACCTTTCACAAGAAGAAAATCAGCCAAGATGGTCCCCTATGTTTGTCCTATCCAAAGGAAGAGTCATCCTCAAGTGGTCCCCCTCTATTTGGCCTTATTCAGAAAGAATTCATCCACGAAAGAGACAAAAATAAAATCAGCCAAGGTGGTCCCTCAAGCTTGTCTTATCCGGATGCAGAATCATTATGAGGTGGTCCCCTTCTGCTGGAAGAAAGCATGCTTCATGAAACATGGGTATTCATGCAATATGGCTGAGAAACACCTGGAAACACATCAAGAGCAACGTGGTGCTTCATGCTACAAGGTAGAATCAGCTCATGTAAACCAAGCTACGTGTTATCTCATGCTTCAAAGGAGAGCCAGCTCATGTATGCTTAGTCCTACCTATATATAGTACGTCTTGAAGCAAGGAAAGGAAAACAAGAACCATTAGGGATTATCCCATTCCTAAGCAAGAAACATTAGAGAGTAGTTCTTAGTGAGGAAAAATAAGTTAAGTGTTTTTAAGTATGAGTGTTCTTGTAAGAGTCTTGTAAAATACCCATGAGAGTCTGTATATAAGTGTGTGCTTGAATAACATTTCATTTTTGTTAGGCTTTGTTATAGTATCCATGTTCTAAATAATCCCTTCGCCCTCTCCAAACACCCGTTTGGGCAGGAGCACCACCACATAACCCACCTATCCCCATGTCAACATGAAATTGAGTCTGGTTTTAATCTCAGTATGGATACGGTCCCTACTGTCCCCATGGTGTGTTAGTGATAGCCACATGATATCCGTTTTCATGCTAGTAGTCCTAACTATGCTCGTCAGGAAAGGTGGTCGCTTAGAGCAAAAAAATGACGATGAGTGCATGCTTATCGGTGTCCCGAGTTGTGGTTGTGATCACGTGACACCCTTGCGTGGGAGCTGCGTGCGCAGGCGGGGCTCCCGTCACTTTTATTTCGTTTTTATGCTTGTAATAAGTTGAATGATCAACTAGTGATCATTTACTTTGCTTATTTTCATCACTTTAAGCAGTCATTTGGTATTAGAGCCAGGCCCCGTCCTCTTGTTCGGCCCGAGGTAGAGTGTGCGGTCGTGCCGGTCGGCGCCCCTGCCCGGCGCTGGAAGGACGAGGGGGCGTTTCGGAACCCCATCGCCATGGATGCGTCTACGACTATGCCCTCGGTAAACATAGCCTCTCAGATACTCTCCCAGTCTTTGTCTACCTATGGTAATACAGTCTTGTCTCAGTCTTCTTCCACTTATGATAATATAGTCTTATCCCAGTCCTCGTCTACTTCTGAGTCCACTCATACTCGTACTGTAGATAGTCTTACCTCTCATATTTTATCCCAGTCTTCGTTGTTTTCGTTATCTATTTCTCATACTAAAAAAATAGAAAAACTCTTTGACTATTATGTCCTTCCAAAAGACACAATTGTGGAGCAGGCTGTTCCACGATTAGATAGTCCATATCATATTTATAGGGAGTTCGGTAGTCTTACAAAAAAAATCAAAAAATAAAATTAAAAAAGAAAAGAATATATCCAGTCGTCAAAGATGAATCATCTTGATCTTTCAGCCACTTCCCGAGAACAATATCTTTCTCTGATGATACCTTCAGAGTACATCGCTTGGTGGAAGAAGCGAAGTTATACTCATATCAATCTCGGAGCGGTTGGACTGGTGCTTACACGCCATGGAGAAAAGAAGCAATCAGTTCCTGTTAAGATTACACTACTTGACACCCAATATCGCATGTACCAGCATGTTGTTATAGGGATTGTCCTTAGCACTCTTGGTGAGGAAAGTGTTGTAATCACCTTCTATCCCAACTCGGTTTTATCATTGCATGATGTACCTTTAGCAGATGCTTTTAAAGTGCAAATCTAGTTGTCTGGAGTAGAAGAGAATCCTCAGTCCGTCATGGCGACTCTACACCATCAGGTGGTCTATAGACTCCAAGATCATAATTTTGATCTGAAGAGTCAAGGCATAAAAGAAGCATTGATGGTGCTCCCCCAATCCAAGCAAGCAACCCGACAATTGTCCAGATTCCCCGAGGAATCCGAAGAAAAGACTTGGATCAATTAGTACCAGTCGAATGGGCCAGCAACTATGAGTTAAACTATCATGTCATAAAGCCCGTCCAGATGGTTGATCTCATACTCCAAGAATTGAGACAGATTAAAGCCAAATGCATCAACAACTATAGGCCAATCTCCCATGTCCTGGCTACTGACCGTAGACACCAAGAAGAGGAGAACGAGAAGGTTGAACCAGCGATAGTGCTTCATCAGATAAGAAGCCAGACATCTATATCCTGCAACTCAGAGTCATCCCTAACCAACCAGGGAGATACATGTTGCCAATCTCCTATTTTCTACTAGATGGAAAATATGTATATTCTGATCGGATCAATGGTCACTTTATGTGGGATTTAGATCCCTCTATGTGTGATCTGAGGTGCACTTGTAAATATGGAGAAAACGACAGCGATGATGATGATGAGGCATTTATTCAATTAAGATATGATGATGACTACGATGAGGATGGAGATCCACCAGCACCACAGCCATGCCTAATGTTCCAGTCATATGAAGAAAGTTTTCCATAGCTGGAAAGGCACGAAGATAAACAAAGCAACATCGTGGTGAGGCCATGCGTACAAAGCACAGTAATTGATGCTGCTGGACAGCAAAAGACTCTCAACCAAGGAGAGGAAGTTCTAGACTGGCATACTCAGAATGCTAGGGCCCAGAATCGATCTCTTCAAAATATCGATTCAAAGGTGTCACAGATTCTTGACCAGGTACAGAACTCAAATACCAGACAAAACTCTCTGGAGATGCAACTGTTGAGAGTTGAGCAAAGACTCTCGGGTAAAATCTATCAACTAAATAAAGAGCTCAGACTTCTATTGGCAAACAGACAGTTAGGCACTGAATTCAACGCCAAAGAAGCAGAGATAAGGAGACTTAAATGAGAGCTATCCCGCATTGAGGAAGATAAGAGGATGAAAGCTTCTTTAGCCCCTCAGTCAGATCTTTATGCAATCTCAAGAGGTCTCCAACAAGAGTTTTATGCAGTTGCACCAGAATCTTCGGACTATTCCAAAGTCTTTGGAATGGTATCAAATATTCCTTTTGACATTCCTACATGAGTAGAAAAAAGAGAAGCTGAGGAGGAAGCTCCATCAAGAACGGAAGGAAAGAAACCTGCCCATACACTCATGGCCTCAAAGGTACAAGATATCTTTTCTTCAGGTTTCATGGTGATATCCAAACAAGAAGACTCTTCTAATGACGAAAGCAATACTTCCAACGTCACAAGAAGAGAAGATAATGAAGAAGAAGTGATGTCCAGCTCCACTGATTCTCCAACCCTGATGATTGGGCCTGTGTGCCGTTTGCTTGGTGGTTAGGTTTGTTGGTGGGCTTTTACTTTTGTCCTTTGTTTAGTATCATTTTGGGATGGCCTATTGATTGGGATGCATCCTTTTTTAGGCATTTACCTTGGGCCGGGTTGTGGCTCCTCCTTATTTTTTTTTCCTTTTATAAGATATTGAGTTGAGTGAAACTTATTCGTGAAATCAAAAACACTAATCAACAAATACATTTCATTGTCAACAAGTTACACTTCTTGGTGAAACTAATAACACTAATCAACTAATATCTTTCATCCTAAACAAGTGACACTTATTTGTGATACGAATAATACAAATAAACTAATACCTTTTATTTTTAAAAAGTGACACCTATAATATAATCTGATAAAATTAATCAACTAATACATTTTATTCTAAAGAAATGACACTTATACGTAACTAATGAACTAACACTTTTCATTCTAAACAAAAGAAACTTAATAGTGAAACATATAACTGTTTTGGCCATAACTTTTGACTCGGGTGTCCGTTTTCCTATTATAACCATGTTTCGGAAACGTCTTGAAGTCATCTACATGTTTCACAGCTTTTCAGTCACTCTAAAACTGACCCACCGGATAGTATTATAATAGTTTTCTCTATCGCAACCCTCGTGTGATATTGTAATCGTTTTTCCCAACGGATAATATGAGTGGGTAGTATAGGCATTTTTTTTCATAGATCACTATAGTAGGGTTTTGCTCGTTCTTGTTGTAATTTTGATCGCAAGGATGACTGATGCCGGATATGGCCAAAACCCCAATCGCCATTTCCAGATCCTCCATCCGACATCGCTCATCCTTGCGATCAAAATTACAACAAGAACAAGCAAAACCCTACTACAGTGATCTATGAAAAAGAAATGCCTATACTACCCACTCATATTATCCATTGGGAAAAACGATTACAATATCACACGAGGGTTGCGATAGAGAAAAATATTATAATACTATCCGGTAGGTCAGGTTTAGAGGGACGACAAAGCTAAATGACACTTATTAGAGAAATCGATAATACTAATCACTAATCCTTTTCATTCTAAAATAGTGAAATTTATTAGTGAAACCAATAACACTAATCAACAAATACCATTCATTGTAAACAAGTGATACTTAATAGTGAAACCAATAACACTAATCAACTAATATCTTTCATTCTAAACAAGTGAAACTCATTAGTGAAACCAAAAACACTAATCAACTAATAACTTTCATTGTAAACAATGACACTTATTTGTGAAATCAATAACACTAATCAACTAATACCTTTCATAGTAAACAAGTGATACTTATTAATGAAACCAATAACACTAATCAACTAATACCTTTCATAGTAAACAATTGACACTTATTAGTGAAACTTATAACAATAATCAACTAATACCTTTCATTCTCAACAAGTTAAACTTATTCGTGAAACCAAAAACACTAATCAACTAATAGATTTCATTGTCAACAAGTTACACTTCTTGGTGAAACCAATAACAGTAATCAACTAATACCTTTCATCCTAAACAAGAGACACTTATTTGTGATACAAATAATACAAATAAACTAATACCTTTAATTCTTAACAAGTGACACATATTATTGAATCCGATAAAACTAATCAACTAATACCTTTCATTCAAAAGAAATGACACTTATTCGTGAAACCGATAAAATTGATGAACTAAATTAACCTTTCATTCTAAACAAGTGAAACTTAATAGTGAAACATATAACACTAATTAACTAATATATTTCATTCTAAACAAGTCACGCCCGTAACTGTCGTACCTTCCTTTCTTCGTCTTTAGCGATTCACGGCGAGGATTTTGATTTCCAGATAAGACGAAATTTCATTTTCTTTTTTCGATTGATTTACTTCATTAGGCGATGGTTTTCATCATCGTTCTTCAGGGCGGTTTTTCACAGTGGTTTCTTAACTCACGTCGACCGATGAATTATTTCTCTAAACCTTTTCATGGCGGGTTTCACTGTTGTTTAGAGATTGATTCGAAGATGCTTCATTTTTCTTTGTCAAATTCATTTCGTGAGCGTCCCAGTTTCACAAAGTTCGATTCGATTGGGCCATTTATTAGGGTTTCGTGGGAAGATTGTGGTTTGAAGTTTGTTCTTCTCGACAACGATCTTCTCAGGTTTTAGGAGCAAGGCACTCGGTCTTGAGTTTTTTCGTTATTCGCTGGATGATTCTTCTGATTGGGATTTCACCAGCATTTTAATTACATCGGTGATTGATTTTGTATTAAGTTTGATGCTCTGTTTTGGCTCCGATTTACACTGCAGTTTTCGGTCTTAACGTCAATTCGTTTTGAAACTATTTGGGAGTTGCAAGACGACGCTCAATTTCGTCAATGTCAGTTTGGTTCGTGTAGGGTTTTATCTCAGGTTTGTGTCTCATTTTAGTGTCAGAGGCATTGCTATATTGGAGTTTATATTTGGTATTTGTTCTTATTTTGTGATGGTTTTACCTTGGGAGGGTCGATTAGGTTTAAACCTTACCGATTTACGGAGGGTCATTTGGGTTTGCTTTTCTAAATTTGGGGTTTGATGGAGTTGAGGTTTCTTGTTTCTGGTGTTTGGCTATTGCAAGTCTCCGACGAGCGTCAATGGTATATCTCTAAGGGGGGGCTTTTATTTTGATTTTCTTTGATGATATGTTCTGGGCGTTGTTTTTTCGTTATTCTTTCTTGGACCTTTTTTACCTATTTTCTGCCCTTCATTGGGCTGGCCTTTTCTGGCTACAGCCTCTTTGCGCTTCCTTTGGGCCGGGTTGTTAGCTCCTCCTCCTTTTTTCTTTTTTAATAAGATCCTTTATTTTAATGACTCTTATTAGAGAAATCGATAATACTAATCACTAATCCTTTTCGTTCTAAACTAGTGAAATTTATTAGTGAAACCAATAACACTAATCAACAAATACCATTCATTGTAAAAAAGTGATACCAGGCCTCTAAACCGACATGTGGTTTAATGGCTTTAGGTTTTTTTGTTTTAATAAGATCTTGAGTTAGAGTGATACTTAATAGTGAAACCAATAACACTAATCAACTAATGTCTTTCATTCTAAACAAGTGAAACTTATTAGTGATACCAAAAACACTAATCAACTAATAACTTTCATTGTAAACAATGACACTTATTGGTGAAACCAATAACAGTAATCAACTAATATGTTTCATCCTAAACAAGTAAAACTTATTTGTGACACCAGTAACACTAATCAACTAATACCTTTCATTTTTAAACAAGTGACACTTATTAGTGAAACTTATATCAATAATAAACTAATACCTTTCATTCTAAACAAAGGTGGTATAGCTCAAGTGGTTGGTGCCCCACTACCTAGGCCGAAAGGTCCTGGGTTCGAGACACCCAAGTTACATTATAAGAACATTCCAATTAAATTTTGAATAAAATTTACTCTCCAAATAAACTTTTGAGGTTGGATTGGCCTAATTAAACAAACACTTTTTGAAAAAAAGGAGCCCCACTACCAAGGCCGAAAGGTCCTGGGTCCGAGACACCTAAGTTACATTATAAGAACA